>OZ005656.1:160838074-161101074 GCA_963930645.1 Salticus scenicus | reverse complement strand
GCATAAAAGAAAATAATATGTAATGTTAAATTACTTCTTAACAGCTTTCTTTCCTTTCCTTTCCTTTCTTTCTTTCTTTCCTTTTCTCTTTCCTTTTTTTTTTTTTTCTTTAATTTTCGTTCAACTGTCGCATAATCTCGCTTAATATTATCTTATACCCATACAATTTCTCTAGTTAATACATTTTAAGGTTTCCAAAGAATAAAAATTAAAATCATATATAGTGACAGGTGTCTAACGGAAAAGTGCCCGTTTCCTTACAGGTCATTTTCATAAAAATTAAATTTATAACTTTAGAGGAAAAAATTCTTTAAAAGTTTTTAATTTACAAAATAGTTATAAGCTTTTTTTTTTTTTTTTTTTTTTTTTTTTTTTTAAGTAACTTTCATCCTCCAAACAAAAATTGGAGTCTAAAGTCTTAATGTCACAAAAAGTAAAATGTGTTCCATTTCCCATTATTTTCCTCTTTGGAACACCTTTTTATTTACGGATAACAATACTGCAACGGAAAAAAAAAAAAAAAAAAAAAAAAGTGATTTCTTTTTTTCATTCTTTTTTTACTCATGTGATAGAATCTTTGTAAATTTACATAGCTGCCAATTTTTATGTTCTTCTTGTAATTACAACCTCGACTATTTTCTAATAGTAATTTCTAATGCAATTAACGGATGATCAAAATTATCATGGCATATCTCCGGATCACCCGTAGGGGTTAGTCCCAGAGTGTCACCAATTGCCCATAGCTCAGCGTTGGTGCGACTTAAAACCCAACCAATCAACTAATACAATTAACCGTGGATAATTAGTAAAAAAAACTGCTACTAAAAATTTCTATTAAACATCTGTGGTAATACATCTTCCTTGTAAACCGGGAAAGTTTTTCAGCAGTTTTCAAATAAATAAATGTAAAAATATATAGCCGAAATTCTCAATCCTAATTATGTTTTGGGTCTCTCTTCGGCAGCGCTTTACCCACGGAAGAAGAGTCTCTTTTAATCCGTGGCTTTACCCGAGCACTTTAATTTAGTTGTTTGTAAGGACAACAGGTGATGCCGCTATTATTTAAGAACTACAATTTTATAGATGTCTATATCTCAACATTTACTGAGCATTTTAATTTCAGCATCCTGTATTAGTGAAATCTAGCAGCGGGACGTAGTTTTTCTGGTTCCCCCGCCGTTATAATAAAATTTTAACTAAAATAAATTTAAATATATTATTATTAATTATTAATTGTGTTATAAAAATATTGTGAACTTAGTTCTTATACATTTTAATAAAATATAAAGCTTAATAAGTTTAATCCTTTCTACTAACAATAAATTTAAAGTGATATTAAAAAAAAAAAAAAAGAATAAAAAAATGCCCTTTCAATGTTTTTTTTTTCTCCACATAAACAATTATTTTCAAATGACAATGACTGAAATGAGATTTCACATTTTATTTCATTTTAAAAAGCTAAAGATCGCCTCTCTTAGGAAAAAATGTCATCAGGATGGAAAAGATCCGATATTTAAAAAAAAAAAAAAAAAAAAAAAAAAATCGAAGCAGTACTTCACATTAAAATTAAGATTATATTTAAAGCACATGACTTAGTATGAAAGAAAAATGAATAGTGTAACCGTTGCTAAAGCGGAACATAGACGACTGATATGGTAAAAACGCAATTTGAATGAAATTTATAAAAATAAAACAGAGAAAATAGCGGCTAAAATAGAAAAAAATCACATTCGAAAATAGAACAAATATTTGATGAATTGCACTCTTGCATTCTTCAAGCTTCTCATCTGCTATTAGTTATTCTCTCTCTCTCTCTATATATATATGTGTGTGTTTGTGTGTGTGTGTTTATTTTCCTTTTATAGTAAAGGTAAAAATCACTTGAGTTACTTCCTAGTGTGTATTTTTCTGATCCACTAAACTTGACAAATGATGAAGACAGCTCAACTCTTTCAGTATTTTGACTATTACATAATCTGTGGCTGTATATTGACATGATACCATCTACAGTACTGTAAAAAAAATTTCTAAAATAGGTAAACATTTGTAAGATATTTGGTTAAAGCAATGTTCGAAATTGGAAAGTTCTGTTTATAACCCAAAATGGGTCAAAAAATCATCTATTTTGAGTTTACAAACTTGTTATGTATGGTTCACTATCTTCTTTTATATTTTTGTCTATCATAAACAAAGACGTTGTAGAAAATATTGTACCAATCACCTCTTATATATATATATATATATATATATATATATATATATATAAAAGAACTAACATGCGTAGATGATCTGAACAAAGTGTAAACATTTCGTATGTATATGTATGCGCACTGAAAAAAAAAAAAAAAAAAAAAAAAAAACAATTCTATTCTAAATTAGTCTCGTATCCAAGTTATTAGGTTGAAATTTTGGGTTATGAACAGAACTTTCCAATTTGGACCATTGCTTTACCTTACATTTTTTTTTTTTTTTTTACAGTGAGTAACTTCCCATTCGCACTTTTTTTTCTTTCATTTGTGCACTTCTAATTTCAAAGCTATTTTAAATCTATTTCATCATCCATAACAAGATATATGGTAAACTATAGTACTTTGGTTTAATATGTCTGTTATGCATCGAAATCTTGCAAATTTTTATGCTTTCTGAAAAGTTATACGAAACTCCTCAGCTTTTGAGATTTTTTTTTTTTTTTTTTTTTTTTTTTTTTTTTTTTGAGTTTTTCAACAAAGTTTTTCATTGACCCTTTTCGATTATTTGTAAATTATCTCCATATTTTTATCATTTGCTGGTTCTGTGAATACAGGCTTTTTTGGAAAAAATTAAAGTGAATATTAGATATATATTAATCCGTGGTGACCTCTACACCTTCTAGTTATATATATATATATATATATATATTTTTTTTTCTGTTACACTTTTTTCATATTTTTTATATATGACTGTCTCAGAAGCAATCATATTAACTGTTTGAATACCTATTGTTTTATATAAAGCTTCACTTTTATATGCAATTGTATAATGATTAAAAGAGTGAGTACTATTGATTATATATATATATATATTTTCTTTTTAACAATTCGTGGATATATTTCTTTGAATCTTATGGATAAATTTGACATTTGATCATTTGTTTTTCTTGCATTCTGCCATTATGTTACATTGTATATATATATACAGGGTGATCAGTTAAATTTAAAAGAGTACCAGTGGGGTTTTCCTATAACCCTTAAATCTGACGGATGTGGCAATACTATTCTATGATTGTTTGAACCTTGTTCAAGTTTGTGAGACAATTTCTAACACTGTTGAACTGTTACAACTTTATTTGTGAGGTAAAACAGAAATGGAGGCGCACATTTTTTTCAACCCTGTAATAATTTCATTTTTGAAAAACATAATTTAATTCAATTTTTTACATTATCATTCCTCACTGAAAATGTTCACCACTATTTTGAATGCAAACATGAACACGTCGAACCAGGTTTTTGACACACTTCGCAGCATTGACGTGTTATTGACGAGATTTCTTCAGTTATGATCTGTTTTAATTCATCGATGTTTGCAGGACTTCTCTGAAAAAACCTATGAAATGATAATGTAGAAATGATAATGATAATGTAAATGTAATGTAGGAGTGATAAAAAAATTTTAATTAAATTTTGTTTTTCATAAATAGATTTATTACAGGATTAAAAAAAATTGTGCGTCTCTATTTCTGATTATCTTACAAATAAAGTTGTAACAGTCCAACAGTATTGGAAATTGTCTCCCACACTTAAACAAGGTTCAAACAATTATAGTTCAGTGTTAGAATAGTTACCACATCCGTCATATTTAAGGGTAATAAGAAAAACCAACGGTTACTCTTTTAAATTGATCATCCTGTATATTGTGTGTGTACGTGTACGTAAAAAAAGAAAAAAAAATGAATGTATAACAGCCCGTAAGTTTATTATTATTATTATTATTATTATTAATTACGTGTAAATGAATATATTTTTTTTATGTCAAGGAGAAATATGAATTCATAAAAATCTATTTTAATTTTGAAATTAAATAGTTAATAATTCTAAAGCTGTTGTAAGGTTTTTAGTTAATACCTTTAAAAAAAAAAAAAAAAAAAAAAAGGGATAATTTAATTCGGATTTTTTTACTCAGAATCCCTGGGTTGTTTCACATCTTTTAATAGCCTTTGCATCTTTCTTGTTTCGCGACGTTGTGAGAATATAGCCGGACATATATACAATCGGAATTTAATATACAGATTAAATTTTTAATATATAATTTCTCAATAAACATTTTAATTGGTTGTTTATAATTCAGAAAAATATATTATATGTCCTTAATAAAATTCTACCAATATTTAATTAAAATAATATTGACCGTAATGTATATATGAAACATATCTTCTAACATCTCCATTTACTTTTCACTGTAATTTGACATAACTCTTAAAATAATTAATTTCTAGTAGTTTTTTTGCTGTAATTTTTAACAATGTGTAGTCTTTATAATGTACAGAAAGCTTTAAAACTTGCCCTAACTGTATGAAAATTTTATTTCTAATGGTTCTTTGTAATAGGTATTTACACAGATCTACATGTCAAAGCACGCTGTAAAGAATTTTTGGCGCATCATTTAAAATAATAATAATAATAAACTGCTGTAAAGGAAATGTTTTTTTTTTTTTTTTTTTTTTTAATGTTCATGTATAATATATTTTCTGTTTTCTGAATATTGGTTTTTTGAATACTATCACATATAAATGAAAATATGTAGCAAAGAGGAAAATCGTGAGGGAAAAAAAGGGGGGGGGCATTTAATCTTTTGTGACATCATATTTTATATGCTTCCAGTCTTACCTGCTGTTTAAAAATCAATTATAAGATAGTTTTTTTTGTTTTTTTTTTTTCATGAAATATACCTTACACTGTTTTGTGATTAAAAATTTCCAATAAATGCAATTTTTGAGATTAAAAATTCCCAATATATGTAATTTTTCTTCCAACTCTGAAATTTGTAAAAAAAAATCCATATCACACATTTTAAACATCTTATTACTAGCATTGAACTAATTATTTTTTTTTAATGGAAAAGATACATACATAGGATAAATATATTCTTTTATTTACATTCAATAAAAAGAATAATTTATATTATTATTCTTAATTAAATCTATGAGATTTTGTTTCAGAGAATGGTAGAACTGGATTTAAAGTAACCTTCCTGAGTCAAAATCCTTGCAAATCATTTTACATGCGGGTTTCTTGAATTCCACCTCACAGAACTCCTCCACTTTTCCATCCGAGTTGCTCGTTTGATCGATAATGCTCTTCCACAAAATGAAAATGCATTGCTCCACAGCAGACGATTTTATTTCTTCTTGCATTGAAAAAGTGATATACTACTGATTTCCGTAAGAATTCAACTGCCGAGTGAAAAAGATACTTATGTAACTTTATATTATAGTAGATCGTTATGAATATCCTTATATATTTCCTGCCCATATAACCAAGTGTATTTTATTTATATCAAAGGGTAGTTGTAATATATATCACAGCGAAACAGGTTAGGTTTTTCAACACAAATTCGGTAAAAAGCATAATTTTAATCGACTGGTCAAAACTGTTTTGTCCTAATTTATTTAAAATTACACTACACAGCAGAATTGTATTTTGTTAAAATAAATTAATAAATAAATCAAATAAATCAAATAACAGGATAATCAAGGTTAATCTATTGAAGCGATCCTCGTATTAAAGTAATATATTTAGTTTTAAATATATACATAAATCGGACAAATTTATTATGATGCAGCGACATTAAAATAACTTAATGTTATTTAACTGAAGCTTGAAAATTTTGCTACCCCCGTTTTCAACTCCACATTAAAAGGAGGAATTATCAAGTACGTATGTGTGGAGGAGTGTGTGTGTGTGTGTGGGGGGGGAGGTCTGTTTTAAAAGTCTTACTGGACATTTTACAAGACAATTCAAAGCGATGAAAATCACTTCTCCTACCCTAAATAAGTTTTAGCTTAGATACATATGTAGAACCTGATCAGGATACTTTCAGTTTAAACAAAGTTTTCATGAATTTTCACAAAAATAATAAATTTTTCTATAGAAACTTTTTGTTTTATTTATTGTCGTTATTATTTTTATTAAAAGATAAATAGATATTTTAAGGTTATATTCATTATTGGAATAAGTACTGGATCCCAGATAGCATATAAAGTTAAGAAAATGATTGATTTCGCTTTCAGTGGATTATTTCGAAACGCTTTTCAAAATTTACCTTATTGGTTTACAGCAATATTTTGCATTTCACGGTAATTTTTTTTTTTTTCTTTTAAAGACCTATCTATAAAATCCCTAAAGACTACTTTTGATTTTGTCAGCTAGGAAACTTTTTACAATCCTGGTTACAAGGATTTAAGCTGTTTTCTAACGGCTTTTAAAACGTCTATCTGATTTTACAATCACAAAGTATAAAAAGCTTTCAAATCTTAAAATTCCATCTGGGAATTTACATCGGATAAATTTTATTGATATTGTAGCACATTTAGTGGCCGAATGGCCAGAGCACCAGTCTTTAGTTGCGATGCGCCAGATTCAGTTCCCGGTTGCGGCATGGATGTTTGTAGTTTTTCGGAATCTCCTTTAAGCAGTATGGCCCACTCTGATTAGTCCCAACATGCAAAAACGGACCGCCAAGCGACAGATTCGTGTACAAGTATAAAATGAACTTTATATATATACATATACTTGCGTACTTGATACAATACCTCTTTATTACAGCTTTTTAGACATACTTTTCAAATCAACCTTGTAAACAACCTTTGTATTTCTACCTTTTGAAAGGCTACATATAACATCTTTAAGAACTTCCTTAGATTTTTTACCTTTTCATGTGCAAAACATAAAAACCTTCAAAAATTAACTTTGATTTTGTAAACTAGGAACCTTTTTACAAGCCTTGTTACTACAAGCTTTTAAACTTTTATAAATTCTAAACTTTACGTCTATAGGATAATAAAATTGTACTTTTAAAAAATTAAAGAACACGCTTTTATTGAAATGGGAACTAAAAAGTACAAAATATCTATCTTTATAGTATATTAAAATGAAGTGTAAAAGAGAATCGTGTGAGTGACACGCCACAATATTTACATACTTTTAAATTTTTAATAAAATAATTTAGAATTAAACAAAAACCATTTTTAAAAAATCTCCCCTGACTGGGATCGAACGTTAGACATTTAGGTTCGTAGCCCGGAGCTTTACCTCACAGCCACAGCGTTTACCTCACAGCCATCAGCTAATAAAAGCGGTTAAAAAAAAGCTTTCAAAAACCTTAAAATCCTTTTATATCATAAAACACCGGATAACTGTCTTGTGATTATAATAATATAATATATTAACAACAATTTTTTTTTTTTTTTTTTTTTTGGTATTACATTTCCAACAGTGTTTTCACGAAGTTAAGCTTTCGATATTTGTAGAGTGGGAAAAGAAATTGGAAAGTCTTTTTTTTTTTTTTTTTTTTTTTTTCTTGTGCTGAAGTAAGCATTTTCTGTTCTGATTAACGGGTATATTTTAAAAATGTTTCAAGCTTCTATGAAGAATCGCAGTTTACAGTTCCAATTCTCTCTTCAAAAGGTTCCGAAGTTCACTAAAATTTTAATGGATAAGATCGCGTGCATGGGATCTGTTTAGTGTTATCTACCGCTCTCTAAAGGTCGTGCTCTCCATCTTTCTGCCAACGTAATCTCTGTACTGCGTGGGAGTCATACGCTGATTTTTGCAGTTACTAGACACGGTCACGCATGGCGGTTTTATCTGCACTTCGCAGAGAGGTTTGGGGGAACGGGGACACCGTATCAATCGTATCAATTAAAATAATAATAATAATATAGGGATCATTTTCTGTATACTTGAATTTGTGGTAACAGTTTCAATAGGGTAAGAAGATGTCTTGTTTAGTTCCACATAAAATATATATTAATTTATATGACACATGCAAGTTTAGAGAAAATTTGTATTTGTCACACAATATTGTTTAGCAGTTTTTGTGTTGTCTCATTGTTTATGAATGGCAATGACGCATCATAAAAATTTTTAAACAATGACATGAATGACTTCAATGACTTGAAGCATCTCAATCAGGATTCTCATAAAGGGATTTTTTTTTTTTTTTTTACCATTATTTTTTCCAACATTTGGATAAATCTTGATATCTATTTTAAAAAAATACTAGATAAAATTTCTGGCACCCAAATTTCCCATTGTGAGAACCCTGATCTCAATATGTTAATTGTATGAAAGTCATTGAATATTTGATATTTTCTCTGGACAGTTTTGATAACTCTCCGTGGTCAGTCAGTTCTACATAATGAAACTATATTATGTCATATTCTTTCTTTTTTCTTTTTTCCCCCTTTTTGTTTGTTTGTTTGTTTGTTAAATATCATATCATTATTGTGTCACAAATCAGAAGTATAAAAAGTAATTGGGAGAAATGAGAGAAGTTTATCAAAGTATTATACTCCTTTCTTGAACACTTTTTCAAAACATGACGACCATATTCTCGTAATTTGTAACAGAATGTAAATCAACACTTGTTAAATAAATCACAGATGAGTACTCTGTTTTATGTAATAATAGCTGATAATTTTGGCGAATTTTCCGAAAGACATTATATAACTATTTTAAATGATTAAATTTTATCATATTTAATCGAAAGTTAGAAATTTCTGTTGAAAAATGAAGGTTCTTTATTGGTGTTGGTATCGGTGCTGAAAGGGTTAACGCCGTTTGCACAAGGGACCTAGATTTGGGTGGAATGCTCTGTGTGGGGATCTTCCTTTGGGCTGCTAGCTCGTATTAACGCTAGTTTCGGAGAAAGTCACAGAAAACTCCTAACAGCTAGGTCGATCACCGCGACCTGGGTTCGAACCTAGCACCTCCCGCCTAGATCAGAACCTCAGGGCCACTGATTGTTTCAGTAATAAACCTGATTTAGAAATATGTAAACATTAGCAACTATGGTAAAATGTATTTTTACACGGAGAAAATACTTGTGTCTTTATTTTTCTCCTAATTCCTATTTTAACGTTGTTTTCCGCCATTTGTGATACACAATGAAATATTTGATCTTTGAAAATACGTTTTAAATTTAATACTTACATAAAGCTTATTTTAAATATTTGTAAAACTTTAATATGCTTTAAGATGTGAAATAGTTGATGTATTAAATTTCAGAGAGTAAAATATTTCACATCCGTAAAGCAAGAATACATATTGCTTTTTTGTTTGTTTGTTTGTTGTCTTTTGAAAGATGTATAATCGATTCTTTATAGTATGTTCTTTCCAAGGGACAGACGAATTAATTATAAGAAGAAAAACTGCGAGAAGACAAAGTATTTGATGAATGCCACAAATGAAATAATTCTGCAAATAAAGGAATCTTCTTTATGAAAAAGTGTAGCCCAAACCATTCTTCGACTAAAGTTGTTCTTTTCCATAGCGTTTACTGCTTGTTCTGCTAGAAAACTTGAAGAGGAAGTAACAACTAGCATAAAGCGCAAGCATCCGTGGCTATGATTTAATGCAATCATAAGTAGTAAGGCAGCAGCAGCGCTGTAAGATTCGCAGCTAACGCATGGAAGGAGCGGAGTTTAACAAGTCATCTCCATAAAATTCGGAGTTGGTACTTAGTGTCTTTGAAATGAGCACTTAGCGCTAGATAGACGAACATTACCTCTCGAAGCTCGCTTATGCCTACGATATTTGTTTAGTAGCTTCTCGATCCCAAAACACACGTGACTGGGGCCGGAGGGGGCAGTTACAAATCAAACGGAGCGCGAAGTTGTTATGTCGGGTAACTTTTAAGCGGGAGTTAATGGAAAGAGATTAGGCATATAAAGATAGATTTGAATGCCTAAAGTATTAAAGTTGCGTTTTTAATTTTTAATTCTTGCATTCATATTTATTAACAGTGGAGAGTTAGGTGAAAATTCATAAGTATCGCCACGGGATTTAAAATTTAAACCTGTTTATAGGTAACTCTTTTAAGATAAATACATTGATTTACTACGAAAGCTTTAGAAATTTGGTATATAGACTAGTAATGGTATGATGTAAAATTGACTTTCGTAGTTAAAATAATGAGTGAAAGAGCTTGAGTTTTAGTAGTTTTTTAAGTTTTATTTCTTTAAAAAAATAAACTATTTTAACTGACTTAGTGATTTTAATTATATTGAATAATAAATGTATTTATCGCTTTCAAAATAGTCCTTATATGTGTTTTTCATGTACTTAACTCACCCCCCCCCCCTAAATTCTACTTTTTGAAAAATAGCTAAGCGAAGTATATTTAATAGCCCTTTTCGGGCAAAAAGTCTTTTAAACGTATTTTATAACTCTGTGCTTTACTAAATAAGTTAAAAATTATCATTATCTGTACAAAAATAATAATAATAATAAATAAATAAATAAATAAAAAATAAAATAAAATAAATAAAAAATAACACTATTAAAGGGATCTGAAATATGTTGTTAAAGCATGTTACCTTTTTAGAATAGGGAGCGGTTAATTTTTTTGTTTCCAAAATAAAAATTAATAGTAACAGCAATTAAATATTGACAGCAATTAAATATTTTATACTATTAATTCATATTGAAAAAAAATTAATAATAATTTGATAATAATAATAATAATAATAATAATAATACGATTGATAAAAGTTGGTATTTAATGCAATTCCACAAATAGGTTTTTAATTATCCTAAACTTACCTAAATGAATAAGAAATAATTTTATAGCCTAAAGTTAGATCCTATATTTTTAAAAATAGTCAAAATATTTTTAAATACTTACATCAAAAACTGATTTTGGCAAAATCAAAGATTGAGTTTATCCATCTAATTCCTTTCACCACTTATATTTTACTTCTGTTTTTTATTTTTATTTTTATTTATTTTCTTTTGTGAAAAGACTTCTATAGACACTGACTATTTTTTGGGCAAACGAGGCCCCCACCATTTTAGGACACTCAAAAAAAAAAAAAAAAAAAAAAAAAAAAAAAAAAAAAAATTCAAAATTAACACAAAATGAAGTTTCAGAAAATGATAGGGTGTTGGCCATAGTCAGATACCCGATAGTGACCGAGAGGTTCTGCTCAGACGCGAGGTGCGGGTTCAAACCCAGATCACATTCGTCGGCCTATCCATTCAGAGTTTTCAGTAATTTTTCTCCAAAACTCGCATGAATAAGGACTAATAACCTTTAAAAAGGCTCTCACTTCCACTGGGGCATTCTTCTAGTGGCTGAGGACCCTAAAGTGGCCAATCGTCCCATTCCCAAACACAGTATGTCAAGTCTTGAATTTCTAGTTTTGTTTTACACACACACACATCGCTTATCATTTTATCAACTTCTTTTTTACCCAGCCATTTGCGAAAATTAAGAAATATAATTACTAAATGATTTACTGATACAAACATACAAATTAAAAGTTGAATACAATATACAAATAATCCCTGAGAAATGTGTATTTTAAAAATTCAGTACGTTTTATAGCTTACAAAAATTCTTACCTAAGAAAGTTCTAAAAAGTCAAAATTACTGTCATTGATAAGTATATATCAAAAATTAGTATGTTAGGGCCATCACAAAACTTTTTTTTATTTTTTTCTCATTCAAATTCACATAGTATACAAATTATTTATTGAAATTAATATTTATTAAAATTATTTTCTTTGTTGAATGCGGACGATTTTCGTCTCAGAGAAGTGTAATACTAAATGTCGAAATGGGTCTATTGTTTCGGCCAAGAAACGAAATCTTTAAAAAATCGAAAATGCTGCTAATTAAAATTCTATGGTTCAAATTGTTTTAAAGGTATTGATTTGAAATTTTGCAAGTGTCTAACGCCCAGGTGAGGAATTAATACTCCTTCACATATAAATTTGTTCGCAGTTGACTATTATATACAAAATTTATATGTAAAAAAAAAAAAAAAAAAAGCCTACTATGGGTTTTCTAGAAATTTTCGATTTACTTTTTTTTTTTAAATGAATTTATACGTTTTGATAGGTAGAGAACACTTTTTGAACATTTTTAGAAAATGTATATCATCTTTCTGGAATAGCGTGTACGACAAAATAATATAATATTGCGGTATGCTGGTAATTCTAGCTCAGAGACTTAAGTTCAGAATTTCATACAAATTTATATGTAGTTGCACATTGACATAAATTAGTGCCTGCCAACTTTTGGTGAAAATCGTTCAAAAGGTGTCGTTGTCACCTCGCTTTCCTCTAAATTTTTAATGTGCCAGTATAGAATAAAATTTCGTATAAATCTTCAGAATGATGTATATGTGAGAATTATTCTTAATCAATCATTATGAAACTAAATATACATATTTGCTTACAGTTCGATACTTGTCAAGTTCGATTCGAGCTGTTTTGCTGACGTAACAATACAAACACACTTATCCACAGTTCATTCTAAAGATATCCCTTTCATACATATTACATCTTAAAGATGTCCATTTCATCCTCAAGATGTCCTATAAATGTCCTGGAAAGAAGATGCGTTTGTAGGGAAACATCACCTTCATGTTGGAAAAAAAAAAAAAAAAAAAAAAAAAAAACCTGATGGCTGTTCGCGGCACCTGACTTTTTGTCATTTGCTCTCTCAAAAGTGAGAATATGTGGAATTCCTTTTGAGAAGAGAAGTGATTCAGAAAGAAGCAAGTGCTGCATCATTTTTGAGAAGGGAGTTCTTTTCAAAAATAAAAACACTAGTTTTATCAAAATTTATTTTTAAAACAAAAACATCAGTTTTTCAAATTTAAGTCATTTTGATTTTGAGATAGGTATTCTGATGTAAATGAAAAAAAAAGCAACTTTGTCTCAATAATAAAAATTCAGATTTAATAGGGGTCCTCAAACACCTTCATTTTAACTGCATTCCTAAAGCGATTGCCTTTTATAACTAACATAAGTCACAAAACAGTGGCAATTATTTAATTATTTGACATTTAAACTGCAACATATTTGACGCATTAAAGTTAAATATTTTAACTCTCGACGCATTTGCTAGAAAATTACAATTTCTAGCTCGCACAAATTTGCTTTAGTCATTTATTAACAAAAAGCAATTCGGCTATCATTTTCCGGAAAGCTTAAAAAAAAAAAAAAAAGTAAAATACTTGAAATTTCGAAACCGCCGTGTCAACGAAGTAACAAAGAAGTACGTAAGTCCAGAGTAATGCGCCTCCGGCGTCGAAGCAATTCCCCAAATGCGTCTCTTGAATCTTCCATCGTTCCTTTAAAAGCAGAATTTGCGACAGTTCTCAACATGGAGAAGTATTTTACAGAAGGGGGATTAAAGGGACACGAAATGTTGACTGCAAGTAGCCTGTAAACCCCGAATCACTTGGGAATAATCCCCCTGTATGGATTCCAGTCGAGGTAATTCCTTTAATGGCATCCTAACAGCTATCAAGAAACCTGCTATCCAAATAGCGATATGGCAAGATACTTTAATATTCCAATATAGTTATTTATTCACAATCGACGTGCTTTATGTTTGGCATTGAAGATTCTATTATTTATTCATTCAATTATCGTCATCTCCGTAATTCAAAGATATTTTCGGATAAAGAAATCTACGGGGTTTCTTGAAATTTAGTACCTGTAGCAGAAAGGGGGAAAAAATGTGTATATGATGAAGTTGCAACTGGAGGTAATTTCAGATTATTTATTAATGATTACCTTGATATAGTCTTTTATTTTGAAACTGTATTTCACGTAAATAAGGGATGGGCGATTATTGAGTGCTCAGGGAGAGAGTATAAAGATAATCGTCAATATATATTGATATGAGATGTCGAATTCAATGATATATTTTGATATTTAATGATTATAAAATGGTAACAGCCGATTTAATTAATTAATCTATTAAAATTAACATACCTCTCTGAGGCATAAATAGGTTTTTATTAAATTGCAATTAACATTATTAATAGAGTTAAAAAAATAAATTATGTTGATGATGGACCTTCCTTTCCTTTTTTTGGCTTATAATTATATATTTATGTGTGTGTATGCGCGCACTGAAATATAATAATGTTCAGTAAATTAATTTTTTTACATTATTAAATTTCAAAATCAAATTTCAAGATTAAAATATTTTAAAATGCTCCCTGTTAACATATATTTAACATTTTAACCCGATTTTACATTATTACATATTAACAACATATTCTAAACATATTTGGGTATCACTTTGTGGATTCATTGATAAGTTAACTTTTTTTTTTTTTTTTTTTTAATATATTTTCTAATGCTAAAAATGTGTATTAAATTTCAACATTTAAACAGAAAAATATTTTTTAAAAATTAGCTTTTCAATGAATCCACAAACTGATATCGCAATATGTTTGGAATATAATGTTAAATTATAATAATGTAAAATCGAAAAAAAAAAAAAAAAAAAATTAAAATTGAAAATTATTTAGCAAGGAGCATTTAAAAATTTTTAAAACTCTTTAATTAAATTTAAACAGATTTCGTAGAGAAATTTATATACATATATATATTTCAATGCATATTTATGCAATTTTTTATAATTATACGAAATTAATTTACAATATATATAATTCCATTACATTTTAATGGTTTCTTCCTAAACTCACGGTTGGACCTCTTAAAGGGCCCCACGGAGGGCATTCTATCCAGACCTAGATCGCACGTGTAGCCCATCAGCCTTAAAAACTACACCAACACCACCCTTTAAATTTGAATTAAAGAACAATATAGCGGAACAATTCATCTGTATGCTATTAAAACTTTCTTTTTTTTTCCTTCAAAGATGGCCCCTTTCGTGGAGGATCAAAATTGTGATGGCATGTCTCCGGACCACCTCTAGGGGTGCGTCCCAGACCGTCGCCAATTGCCCATCTGCGCAGCACTAGGGCGACGTAAAACCCATCCATCCATCCATCCATCCTTCAAAGATGGCGTTATACTTATCAGTTTATTAAAAAATATATTTAAAGTTTTTTTCTGAAGAATGCTTAGAAGACAAGCATGATTAAAATGATCGTTTGTTCTTTAGGAAAGAAAAAAAGAAGCATACGAGTACAGCACGAAAGTAACAATGTAACAACTGTTGCGTGTTTGAAAATTTTATGGCGTTTATAAATCAATAAATTTATATACATACATATATATATATATATATATATTTACATTAGATAAAGCTGCGCTGAAAAAAAAAAAAAAAAAAAAAAAGACCCCTGATACCATTTTTGCTGATTCTTATGTAAAATGACCTCCTGATGACTATTATGTAATATGACTACAATTTTGCCCAGTCACCCTCCGTTTTCTCGGAACACCACTCCTCCCCCATTTTTTATCACTGTTCGGTAATTTTATGGCCATGAATTTGATTTGGAGAATGAAAAAGAATTAATTTAACACTTAAAAACAAAAAAATATAATGCTTAATAAATGACATTAATAATAGATTAAAAAAAATATAAGAAATGTAATACATAATTTCAGAGGGAAATCCGCCCCCCCCCCCCCTAAATTTTTCCCTTTCCGATGTTGATGTTTTAGAATTTTCCAACTATGTAGCCCCTCAGAAGATATTTAACAGTTAAAATTATCCCCGCCCCCCTAAAAATCAAATTTATTGCCATAAAATTACCAAAAATGATAAAAATAGGAGGCCGTCCCTAAAAAACGGTGTGTTATAGGGAAAAATTGACGTCATGTTCGGATTCAGGAGGTCATTTTACATAGGAATTTACCAAAATAGTCTTGGGGCAATTTTCATGCCGAGCAGTGTAATTTGACATTTAAAATTTCAAATTCTCTTCTACATGCATGAATTCTTTTTAAAATTTCCAAAATTTTTAATTTCAATTATTTAAAAATGTTACAAGCAAAATGCAAATTGTTAGTTCATACAATTCAAAGTTATACGTTACGTTTCACTGATAGGATGATACCGCCGTGAGCGATGTTTTTTGAAATATTACTGTGCAGACGTGTTTTATCACTCACTTGAATCTTGTATATTTTCCCTATTCCGATAAAGGATATTAGCTTCTGTATCAACATTTGATAAGATAAAAAAAAAAATAAATATACTCAGTCGCAGAAAAATGTTGATAAACTATTATATAAACAATATTCCTTACTCTTAAATTGTTTATCTTTGGAAAGAAAGAAAGAAAGAAAGAAAAGAAACTGATTTTACTGGCAAAGAATAATATTTGTATTAACTTAAGATTAAATTTATTTATAGATTTTTTTTTTTTTCTTGCTTATTTTCTTTGCAATCGTGTTTCAATTTGGTTTAATGCAATTTGTTATTAAACTAAAATAAAATATAGTAGTACATATATAGTTAAGAATATATAGTTAATGTATATTTTTATTTTATGAGCTAGGGAGATACACAGAATATATATATATATATATATATACATATATATATTATTGAAACAACAAAATTTCGTTGAGGCCGTATCAACAAAAATACTTGGTTGATTTAACATTTTATTATTATTATTATTATTTGTTTCAACAATGCATTTTATTAAAAAAAAAACTGTTAAATCAACCAAATTTTTTTGTTGATAAAGCTCAACAAAATTTTGCTAATTCAACAAAAAAATTTCTTTTTTCTTTTTTGTGCACCTGTGCTTAAACACACCACTGATATTTTACCTGCTTGAAAGAAATCGATCTGTTAGGTTTTTGTATTTTTTAATTTTACAGCTTTTAACTTATACTGACATCGAAAAATGCCATGTAAGGAAGCTTAATTAAAATTAAACCTACAGTACTTCTGTTCTGCGTATTAATCGGATCTGAATAAAATTTCCGATGTGTGGGGGGGGTTTTCACATATGTGTGATAGGTGGTGTCGTGGAGCCATTTTTTATACCGAGAAAAATACTTTTAAGATTTGCCCACAGATGGCGCTTTTCAACCTAAGACAGATGTAAAAGATGATTTCTAGAAAAAAAAAATAATAATAATAATAAGACGCGTTAATTCTTATCTATCAATTCTAATCATTCGTCTACGTAGATGGAGTCACACTTGCGGATCCAGGGGCTACTTCAGAAGGAATATAAAAATTTTCTCCGAGGGTTTACAACAATCCTCGAGCGTCATTTCTTGTCCACCGGCATAGTCACTTGGAGGTGAATGATTTGTTCCTTACGATTGATAGGAATTTTATAGCAAAATTCAATTACATGTTATTCATTTATATCGACTTAAGGCTGCATAGCGCCACCTGTTGGTGAAATACAAAACATTTTTTTTTTCTCTTTTTTTTAACGTAAACTGGATTCTATTATTTATATATAACATATTTTAAGTTTCATTTGGATTCCGATCGATAGAAACGGAGCTATTGATATAGTAAGTTAAAATTTAATCTCCCACTACAATATAATATTATGGCAAAATTGAATTATACATATAAATTTTCAATTTTAATATGTATAAATTTATATTATATATTCAATTGTTCTTTAGTTTAATGTTAATCGAATACCACATTGGAAAAATAAATAAATAAAAATAAAAGCTAGCAATCAAACTAATTTGATACAGGTTTGTTATGAAATTTTAATTTTTGCCCTCAGAGCAATTTTTAGTGAGCCATGTTTAAATGGTAAAAATTTCCTTAGTTCAGTACTAATCAAACATAATCTTAAAAAAAAAAAAAAAAAAGGCAGAAAGTTGTATACATTTTTATGTTATTTAAAATGAAAATTTAGTGCTGTCCTCAATGAAATTTCAAAATAACCCAATTATGAATAATTACCTTAACAACCTAAAGTAAGAGAAAATTAAAATTGCTTGATAAAATAATTGTTACTTCATTCAAAAGACGTAGCTCAATATTTTTAGTATTGTAATAAATTAAAATAATATATATGTATATATGTAACCATTTCGATATCACTATCCACACAATTACGAAAAATCAGCCTATTTAGCAATTCTTCTATTTTCTGTGTAAAAATAATCTGAGCAATATAAAGGAAATCTGAACATTGAATAACTACTTCTAATGTGATTCTGCCGCCGAAATGACTGTCGATATTACTACCTGTCCCACTAACCTAACTTTAAAACACATGCATTCGGCTATTTAATGATTAGTAAAAGTATTTCTGTCTAGTCTGTTAAGTAATTTACTGTTCAGGGTCAGAGTTGATATAAAAGTGGAGTCATTCATAGATCATTACGTAATTCGATTTTATCGTAAAAAATAATTACATTTTCAACACAAAAGTAAGGCAGATTTTCTGTTGTAAATGGAGACATTGATAATCATGTTATCTATCGTACATTCTACATACATCAGATTTATTTTTCGAAGTAATAGATTTATTGTTTGGATTCTTTGAATTATTTTTATCATTTTACTGTCCATAATGCAAAAAATTTGAAAACTAAAGTACCGTGTTTACTCACGTAATAGTCGCATTTTTTTTTTTTTTTTTTTTTGCAAAACTTTTATTGTGAAAATCTAGGTGCGACTATTATGCGAGGAAATTTATTACATGATATTATACACTCTAATGCTAAAACAGGTATAATAATGAGACAGATAACATGATCCTTCCGTGGAGGATCAAAATTGCGATGGCATGTCTCCGGACCACCTCTAGGGGTGAGTCCCAGACCGTCGCCAATTGCCCATCTGCGCAGCACTAGTGCGACGTAAAACCCAACCAACCAACCCGATGAGACAGAAAAAAAAGAAATAAATCTTCCATTTTTTCACTCTTATCTTAGAAATTTTACTTATCCCTTGTAGAAAAAACTGTAAATATCTTTAAAAAAAAAAAAAAAAAAAAAAAAAAAATGTTTCTTGTCACATTATATTTACCTCTGTCTTATCTTATAAAAAATACTTCTATTCTTCAGTTGAAACATTCACAAATTACTGTAATTTAGTGCATAATGTGCAAGAATCTTTCTTTTTATTGAATTGCATGAATTATCCTTGCATATATATATATAATTTAATATTCCACAAAGAGCTTACAGGCAGGTTTTGACTTAGGCTGTTTAAAAATTGGCATTAGAAAATACATTTTGGTTAGTAGAGTTCCTCTTCATTTACCCCTTTTATTTTTTCTACCAAGTATATAACTTGAGTGTACAATTGCACTAAACTTAATATGAGAGAGATCTGTTGTGAAAAACGATGCTGATTCAATTTGAATGCATATCAGCTGACAGTTTTGCTGCTATGCTTCAGTTTTCCCCATCATTCACCGGAAAACTATATCTCAGTTTCTAGAGTGAATAAATTCACCAAACTTCATATGTGAGATGGCCGTTATGAAAATGAATATCAGCTTAATTTGGGTGTAGATCAGCATACAGGTGATGCTACTTTTACTCACATTCTCTGATTTTCCACATGACTATCTCAGCATCTATTGGATAAAATTGCAGCAAAATGCATGTGCAAAATCTTTATTGTGAGAAGCTATATTGATTAAATTTTCTTGCATGTTAACTGGTAGGTAGCGCTATTATATAAAAAATTATAGAAGAAAGTAATTATAATGGCCACAACATAACAATTTAAATTTAAATCGGCAAATTAATTATTTTTTGTATATAAGTCGCGGATACTTAATTATATTATATGTAGATGCGATTAAAAGTTAAAAAGCATGCATAGATACAGTTTAATTATATCAAGAAAAGTAAGCACCCCTATAAGTTGGACACCTCTCTAAGTTGGACATTTTTTCTTGGAACCGTAGGTGTCCAACTTAGAGAGGTTTTACTGTAGTTGGTTGAGAAGAACTCTATTGCAATGTTTAACTTGGAAGGGGAGGGGGGGAGGGAGGTTTATTATTTGGGTAAAATTAACGTACGCAATTCGCTGCGTAGTGCGTAGCAAATTAAATTTTGACAATTTAAAAAAATTACCCTTTTCTGAATCACACACAAATTTTACTGAATATTTTAAAAATATGTATTAAAATATTCATTCCTAAATAAACCAAAGCATTTATTTAAGAAAATATTTTCAATAATTTTACATTGTTTCAAATCAGAATTAGTATAACCGCTTCATTTTACCACATAACCACTTCCATAATCTATATATTTTGACAGAATAAATCAAGATAAATTTAGTTACTCGCATAATACATATATTATGCATTGATCTGTAAGCATAATTTAATAGAAATATGTATAATGTCAATAATCACTTATTTTCATTTTCTTGAAGTGTATTGTTTTCATACCTATTCTCTAAATTGGCTGTTCAATATAAAAATATATCATAATATCCTGGTAACTGCTTTATAATTAACTCCTCCCGTTTGCGCAGAGACCAGAAGATTTCTAATGATTTTCCATACAATACTCCTACTGTTATTAATATTGTTGACGTTATGACCGTCCCATATTTTAATCGTCCTATCCTTTGAGAATATATTTCTAGCAAACCCACCTTCTTAGGGTGGAAACTTTCCCTCGTTTAAGCCAATGAATGACATTAAAGTACGCTATTGGGGTAATTCTTCTAAAATGGATACGCATTCGTTATCCTAGAGGGGATCATCTAGACAAAGACAGCCCCTATTCAGCGTCGAACAATCCATCATGTTACTGCCGCCAAAACGTCTGGAAATGGATGACACTTCATTTGAATAGACCACGTGATAATGTTTACTTACTGTGATCCTAGACTACTTGTGAATGTGTGCCCTCTAGTGAAGTTTGAGGAAACTAAAAATATACTCGTATACAAGTAGTTGTAATGATCTTTTAAAAGACTGCAAGTAGTTCGAAAACTGTAACAGAATAGTTATTGTAAATATTGTGTACAGATGGCGCTGTGTTAGGATAGTGGCAGATTTTCTTTAATAATGGCGTCTGCATGTTAAAATTATTCCTCAATAATGTTATTTCAATTTCATAGTGTTTACTCTATTTATCATAAATACTTATTGCTATTATTATTAAGGGCTTTTTTTTTTACTGTGATTGTAAAATTTCCAAATGGATATTTAAATCTCTAAAAATGTGAATTTTGTTTATAGAAATAATGTGGAACTTTTGGTGACCGTTAAAGCCCGATAAATTATGATAAATATTTATACATACCTATAAAGCCATCGTGTTTTAATTATAAAATAACAATTGCAATTTATCAATTATTAAGTGTTGTAAAGAAAAAAATAATAAAATAAAGCAAAAAAAAAAAAAAAAAAAAGAAGAAGCTTCTGAAGTAATCAAATTATCAGTTTATTATATGTTTGTTTCATTCATTCTGTTATCAAAATAATAGTATTAAAATTCAATGTTATTTATCTAATAAATTTAAAATTCAGTTAAAAAAAAAAAATTATGTAGTGTTTCAGATAATTCGTCAAAATAATTCTGAAATTATGACTAATTAAATATTGTATGACATTTAGAGTGCTTATTGTTAATATTGATTGATTACATTTTAGATTACGGAAGTGAGTGAATCAATTTAGACTACAAATGTGATTCTTCTTCTTTTAATTTGATGAAATGAATACATTTCTTCCAGAATTAAAAAAAAAAAAAAAAAAATCTTTATACTGTCTTCAAAGAATTTGTTAAATTAAAGAAAAATAATAACATCAAAATCAAATATTATATAAAATGCATATTTAAAAATCATGAATTGTTTGATATTATTAAATTTAATAATATTTTATGCTTAAAATATTTATTTAAGACTTTAGAAAGTACCAAAGTTAAGTGATTAAATTATATATTTATAAATTATTACTCTTACGCAGAGAAAATCTCAATTTATTATATTATGTAGGTCTAAACTATTAAAATTTTCTCTTAAATTTCATAAATCTTATGCAAAATTTCTTAGCTTAATCTTAAGTTTTTATGTGGTGCTTTAAAAAAAGTTATAAAGAAATTGAACAATTACACTGTTCATATTCAAAGTGTTTAAATTATCGATTTATCTGAACTTGCTTTAAAATTTCATAAATCTTAAAGATATATTTCTTTGCATTATGGTGCTTCTCAAAATAAATAAATACAAAAATAAAATAAATAATAAATAAATAAAATAAATAAATAAATAAAATTTTTATAAAGAAATTCAACTTTATTTCTTTTTATTTTATTTATTTAATTATTTTTTATTTTGCCTTGTATTCATATTTAAAAAATGTTTAAATTGTTTATTTATCTACAGATTATTACTGTTTAGCACAAAATAATATTTATTATTTCATCTTGACACATAATGTAATGCCTGTAGAGGTGTAAACCATTAAAATTTTCTCTTAAATTTCACAAATCTTATACAAAATTTCTTAAGATTTTATGCCTGTAGACGATTTAAATCTTGCTTTAAAATTTCATAAATCTTAAGATAAAATTTCTTAGCTTAATTTTACTTTTCAAGGTGACTTAAAAAAAAAAAAAAAAGTTATAAAGAAATTCAACAATTTCACTGTGCAGTGGTCATATTCAAAGTGGATTCTTTATTTATCTACATATTATTACTGTTTTGCACAAAATATTATATGTTATTTCAATTTGTCATGTAATGTAATACCTATAGGTGTACACCATTAAAATCTTGTTTTTATATTTTTCATATTTTAAAGTAAAATTTAGTAGTTTGATATCTTAGATTTTTACGACGAGGTGCTTAAAAAAGTTATAGAGAAATTTAACAATTTCTTTGCATAGGGTGCATACTGAAAGTGCTTAAATTATCTATTTATCTTCAAACTATTAGTGTTATGTAGAAAAATATGTTTGCTATCTAAATTTATCGTATAAAGTATTGCCTGTAGACCATTTAAAACTTGCTTTAAAATTTCATAAATCTTAAAACATATTTCTTAGCATTGATGTGCTTCTGAAAAAAGTAAAAAATGTTATAAAAAAATTCAACTCTTTTTTTTTTCCCCCCTAGTATTCATATTTTAATTGTTTGAATTATTTATTTATCTACAGATTATTACTGTTTTGCACAAAATAATAAACGTTATTTCAATTTGTCATATAATGCAATGCCTGTAGATGTACACTATTAAAATTTCCTTTTAAATTTCACAAATCTTATGCAAAATTTCTTAGATAAATTTCTTAACATTTTATGTGCTGCTAAAAAAAGAAGAAAAATATCATAAAGAAATCTAACAATTCCATTGTGTAATGTTAATGTTCAAATTATCTATTTAAAAATTATTACTGTTATGCAAAAAATCTCCATGTTTTCTTAATTTATCTTATAAAGTAATGTCTGTAAACCATAAAAATTTTCTCTGAAATTTTCATAAATTTTAAAGCTCAATTTCTCAGGCTTTTATCAAGTACTTTTCGCACGCACACAAATACAATATGTATATAAAAAATTTTAAATTATTTTACTTTTTAAGTTCATATTTAGGAAAGTATCTTTAAGAAATAATTAGAGAATTAATAATTCATTAATTTAAATAATTTAGCAAAATAATCATTTGCATTTAAATATTTTATCAGTGAAGACTATTTACATTTAGTATGTTACAAATTTTTTATTATGTTGATGAAGGTTTAATACATAATTTAAAAATCTGTTGTATAATAATCACCCACGGACTTATTCCATAATTTATTGTCTATTTCTTTATTTGTATTATTATTTTATTTATTTATTTATTTTTTTAAGTAATTAGACTAATTTTCAAAAGAAATGTTTTCTTTACTTATATATTTTCTTCCTTTTATTTAACAGATGATCTTAGAGTATTTGCGAGGTATCAAGAAATTTTAATAAAGTGCTAATTGCAAAAATTTCATTGGTAAAATATTGTTGAATTTTAATACCCTAAAAACATGTTTTCAATTATTTGTATTGAAAACGGAACGGCTAATAATGTACTTCATACAGCATTATATCTTCATTCCAACATTGTTTTTTGAAAATGGAATTTTATTATTTTTGTTGTTGTGGTCGTCGTCGTTATTACTATAAAGCACTAATACATAATTCTTAATACAGTGCTTATTTTAGAGATTTTATTCCATTTTAACTCGCAGAATTTTTTTTTTTTTTTTTTTTTTTTTTAAAGAAAAAAAATTGGCTGCCGAAAATTGGAGTATACGAATCAGAGATGTCACTGACACATACCAGAGAACCTATATTATAAATATCCATAATATAGATTCTCTAGCACATACACGCATTGTACAAACAAGAAAACCAAAAAGTATTAATAGTAGTATAAAAAAGAAAGAAAATGTGTGTGTGAGAGAGAAAGTATTGAAATAAATCAAATTTTAAAAAATTAGTGATACAAATTAAATGACAGATTAAGATTAAATAACTGATTTTTTTTCTTATGTTAATATCTACAAATATTTTTAGACAAAATTCCTATAGTTTTTTTTTTTTTTTTTTTTTTTTCCCAGTATGTTTATCCTCTTCGTTCCAGAGGTCCACATATGTGGACGTCTATTCTTTCCTTTATAAAATTTATACCATTTAATATTTTTATATTTTGACTAAACTAATAAAAAGCTCAATAAAATGGCTCTAAAAAGGTACCAGTATATGGAAGCATGAAACTAAATTTATTTCTGAAATATAATGTTATTTTGTCGACTTTCGTAAAACGACTTCAAAATAGTATTCGACCACGCGGTCGAAGAAAAGTACGCAATTTTCATAATTATTTATTAAGTACTTAGACACTTGCCAGAATAAAAAGAAAACTAATATTGATTGATTTATTTAAGGGCATCAAATTTTTAATTGTGTTACAGTTAGGAAGATTTATGTAACTTAATAATTTAGAGTTTAGTTGTTTGAAGCCATACATTTGTATCGTACATTACTAACCCCCTAAATTATAAATGTAAGAAAATTATACTTTTTTGTAATGTACAATGTGAACGTATATGTCTATAAGCCTTCAAGTGTAACTTACGTTGTTAGTATAGCTTCGGGTCCGAAGAGGTTATATATTACAGGCTGTGATACATCATGGTTATATAAATAATTAATGCATTCATTTAGTTTAATTTGAAAAATGGATGATAAATATAAATATTACATATATTTTTTTCTATTTCACATACTTAAGAAGTAAATACTTAAAAAATTAGTCGAGTTACTAAGCAAGTATTATAATTTAATAATAACTAATTATGATAATTAAAAGTAAAAATTTAGAAATAGTATAATATTTTCTTTCCAGTTATTTAATTTTAATTAATAAAAGTTTTTTCATTATTATTATACATATTTTTTTTTTTATTATTCAACCAAATACGTTAACTAAAAAAAAAAAAAAAAAGTATTGTTATATTAAATCAATTAACGTATAATTTTCAATTCCTACGAAGCATTTTTTTCCAACCATATCTGTGCTCAATTATGTCAGCATCTATATTTATTCATTTATTTTCAATCACCAAAAGAAAATAAAAATGTTCACTTAATGTTTATATTATGTAGCTATAGTATAATTTTCATATCATACGGAACATTATTTCCCAGCCATTAACTGTGCTCCCATACAGTGGCGCCCTCGGAAAATATAAAATTATTTGACTGCTCATTTTTTATGAATTAAAGTGATATTTTAAGATCTGAATGGAAAATAGGGATTCTAAAAATTTCATTTCTATTCAATTAAAAAAATAAAAAACATTTATACTAAAATTATACATAATTTAAATATTAATGAAATAATATCTAAAATATTTTAAATGTATATATATTAAACAATATATATATGTCCCAATATTGTATTTGTAAAGTCATTAGACAATTATTTCATTTTTACGACAATGAATACATGTAAATTAATGTTATATATTTTTCTCATCGCATAAATATATTAATATACAGGAATTAGGTATTTTTTATGCATAAAATTTTCTTTATATAAATGCTTGAAACTGTATGAAGAAATATGGGTCGGGATTATTATTTTGAACACACGTATTACATACTACTTTTGAAAGCTATTAAATTTTCAACTTTGTACACTAATACTTACAACAGAAAAGTAAGATAAAGGTAAAAGGTGGGAAAAAAAAAAAAAAAAAAAAAAAATCTGTGATTTCAATAGATTTTAGTATTTTTCACAATGTCAACTATATTATTACATTATGGCATATCTCTTATATCATATCTCTTATATCATATCTTTATATCATATCTTTAAAATAATAATAATAATAATAATATCATCATTCATTTAAACATTCTCTGATACAGTTTTCTTTTTGCTATAATTATACTCCGCAATGTTGGGAAATGTTTTCTAATCTATGTCTAATACACATTTTTTTTATTCTTTGTAATAAAAATTCTTCCAATAAAATAATTCCTTAATCCTTTTTATTTTTCATTTTAAATATTCATGTATTTCATCTGAAAATAAAAACAATGTAAGAAGACGACTGCGCCCTCGAAAAGAAATATTCTTTTATTAGGCTAATAATAATTGTTATTATTTCTTTTATACGGCTAATAATAATTTTTATTATTATGGTGACAAAGCGACGATTGGTGCCAAGTGACCAACAAATGTCTCCAAAATCACCTTCATAAACATACATATATAAATAAAAAGAAATTGTGTAATATTTATAAAATATCGGTTTAAAAAAGCTCTTTTAGACATCAAAATCCACGTGTTTAAAAGAAATATCTGACTGTACTTTCTCATGTTTGTTTAGTAAACATCACTAATAATTCTGTAGTCGATTTCAAGGTTTTTCTATCTTCAAGGTTTTGTAACAGTACTATTGAGTTGTTGCTTTCATACCGTGAACTAACACTTTTGCCTGATAAAAATTTGTGCTCAATTATTTTAACTTTTAACAATTATTATGTATTATTTTTATTTATTTATTTTTTTTTAATGCATAATGTCTGCTTACTTTTTTTTTTTTTTTTTTTTTTTTCTTTCCCAGCACTATCTTTTCAGTGCATTTTGATGCAAGTTATTATAAATATGTCTTGCATAATATTCATATATTTAAATTAATAATTAAAATTAAATTTTTCTGCCTTTGCGAGAATTAGTATTCATGTAAAAGAAACCCGTATACGATTAGCGTAAAATGGAAATATTGTGTTGTTTTAGCTTAAAAGCATTAATTTATGTACAAAAGCTGTGCACTTATATGTCTACCATGTTACATTTTTGTTCCTTCAAATCATATCCTAGTTGTTCTTTTTGGACTTATGAATGTTTATTTCTGGCATGAACCATAATAATAATGATAAAAATAAAACTAAGGTAAACCTCAATAATTGAGAAACGAACATTCCTAATCATGTGATAATATTCTTCAATAACTATTTTCTTTTAAATTCACATGTAAAACCTCTCTAAGTTGGACACCTACGGTTCCAAGAAAAAGTGTCCAACTTAGAGAGGTGTCCAACTTATAGGGGTTAGACATAATGTTAATGGATACATTCCGTTCCGAGAAAAAGCGTCCAACTTAGAGGGGTGTCCAACTTGAGAGGTTTCACTATATATATGAAAGAAAAAAAAGAAGAAAGAAAGAAGGAAACGAGAAAGGGAAACAATTTTTATTCCCGTAAAATTCTCCAGTAAAATAGAATGGTTTTGTAATTATGTAAATATACAAAAAGCAACATCAGATTATTTACTTACAACGACGACCAAAATACACTTTTAGTTCGCTTACATAAATCTGTGAACAGTGAAGAAAAAATGTGAAAGAAAACTAAGATTAAAGAGAAAGAGTGATTGTTAAAAAACGTCTTAGTGGCTGTTCTAGATTTTTTTTCCTTTCTTGCTTTTTTTTTTTTTTTTTTTTTTTTTGAGTGCGCTGATGGGTATGTGAAGTCCCAGGAGATGAAAAACACTTCGCTGACTTTTTCCTCCTTCACTTTTTCGCAGCTGTACAGTATTTTGTTTGAGAACCTTCAAGATATTTGTCGCGGAAGAGCAAACTGTAAAATGCTTTTAAAGTAGCCATTTCTTTATTCCCTTACTACAGTGATTTCAATAACTACTATTTATATCTTTCTAATACAAAATCGTTTTAATATGTTTTCCCGATTTCGTTTTCGATTATCAAAATATTTTAACGACTTTTAAAAATTGCAATGAAATTTAGTAAAAGTAAAATGCTTTTTTTTTTTTCTTTTTTTTTTTTTTTTCAGTGAAAAATATGTTTAGAATATTTTACGATTTTTTTTTTTTTTTTTTTCCCTACGATACTGCTGTAATTTTTTCTTTTTTTTTTTTTTTAAGTAGCCATTTCTTTATTTCCTTACTGCAGTGATTTTAATAACTACTATTGATATCTTTCTAAAACAAAATCGTTTTAATATGTTTTCCCGATTTCGTTTTCAATCATCAAAATATTTTAACGACTTTAAAAAATTACAATGAAATTTAGTAAAAGTAAAATGCTTTTTTTTTTTTTTTTTTTTTTTAAATATTGTTCAGAATATTTTACGATTCCCCTCCCCCCCTACGATACTGCTGTAATTTCTTCTTCTTCTTCTTTTTTTTTTTTCGGTTTGAAGTCGTATCCGGTTATAACTAATGTTACCTATAGATTATTATAGTTTTAGGTATTGTTTTGAGCATAATTTTTTAAATAAGTATTTATTGAAGTGAAGAACATTTCTTTGGCTTTTCCTTCATCATTCTGCGCGGTATTTTGTTTGAAAAACCATCAAAATGTTTGTGGCTGAATAGTAAATAATAAAATATTATATAATCAGCCACTCTTTTATCATTTTTCTTTAGCCATTTCTGTAAGAGCTGTTTATGTCTTTCTAAAACAAAGTAGTATTAATTGTTTCTGATTTCATTTTAGATCATCTAAAATTTTTAACGATTTTCAAAAATTGCAATCAAATAAAATCCATCAAATTATTGTTATTATTGCTATATTGTTCGTGAAAAATATTTTTGAAGAAACTTTTATACTTCATTTGCTGGATGTATTTTTATTTCGGATATATTTTTATTAGTTGTTAATTTAATGTTAACTGTTTATTATTATGCTGATGAGTATTAATCTGTTTACACTTTATGTAAACAATTAATTTTATTAGTCGTAACTTTTTAAAAAGAAACGCATTTCCATATATTTTCTTCCTTTTTTTCTTATAGTTGTAGGCTGTTTTATTAAGTATATAACCATTTTATTATTTCCTTACTACAATCATTTCATTAACTACTGTTGATATCTTTTTAAAACAAAATAGTTTTGATATATTTTCTCTTTTTCGTCTTGGATCATTTGATCATTTTGTAACATATAGACAGCGATCAAAATCTGTACATTTTGAAATAGAGTTTTTTTCAATGAAAAACATTTGTGTCTTTTGTGATACTGTCTAGCATTTTGAGCGTCAGTTTATTTATTTGTTTATTTGTTATTATTGATGGGAAGACCGACTGTCTATAGCCGTTTATGAATAATAAAAACTGTTACAATTAATTTTATTAGTCGTAACATTACAATCAAACTATAAAATATTTTAACGAATGATTTAAATTTTAATTCAGGTTTCAATAAACACACACACACACGCACACACATATATATAGGAATATATAAACAAATGAATGAAATGAATTATATATTCCTACATTTAATTTGCACTTCCTTCTGCTGCAATTTTGCGCATTAATTTGTAATTCTCCCTTTGGTTTTTCTAATCTTTAAACTCATATATATATGAATTCATTACAATAGTTTTCTACATATGTGTGTGCGTGTATAACTACTTTTAAATTTTTATTTCAAATGTCATTTTTCCCCCTCCCATAAAGAAGAAAGTAACTCCACTAAAATTCATCTTTCTTTTTATTAAAAAGGGCGTACACAAATTCATTCATTACAATTAAAATTCGACTAAAATCTGATTCTGCATATTTAAGGCGTACATTCATTGCAATTGAAGTACAAAAAAATAATAATAATACTTTTAACCATATTCAGGAATTCAATTCGTCTGTCTATTTGCGTTTCATTTCTACAAATATTTTTAACCCTTATATTTTATCAAGTTTACTCTTTTTAAAATTCTGTAATGGTTTGTATACATGGACAAAATAATTCGGATGAATTACGGTCTAACAGGCATATTGCGTATTAGCACATTTCAAAATTGTTAAAGTGCGCTAAATGTACGATATCAACGTAAATGATTTAGATTCGTTAAAGGATGTTCCTTTTTTCATGTGATTAACAATAATGATTCGTTTACAGGGCCAAGCAGGAATATTTGGATTCGTACGGGAAATTACTGGAAGTGCATTTTCAATTGTGTTATTCAATTGTGTCATTTCTGCATTTTTCAATAATGTTGAAAAGTATTTATGATTTATTATTCATGCTGTAACGAGTAAATACAGTTAAAACTTGTTTTGTGGTATTCTAGAAACATTTAATTTATTGAAAACGCGGACAGATGACATTAAAGTCGTAAATACTCTTAAACTTTGTCGAGAAATGAAAATATATCCTGCAAAATATTCTTAAAGAATGAAACATAAAATATATCATCAAATAAAATTATTTTTCAAGGATTATAGCATGCATGGAAAAAGAAAAATTATATTAAAAGTTCGCAATTACGCTAATACTTTTTTAAAATCTTCATACACATAAATATAAATAATGCATATATATATATATAAGTGCATAATAAATATAATATATAAATATAAGTGATCATACATATAACAGTTTTAAATTTTATAGGTGTACACAAAGGCTACTTATACGGTTTTTAATTTTAGTTTTACATGTGATTAGAATATAAAATACGCCCCCCACCTCCTCATGTGACTTAAATCACTTTATTCCATTTCTATGATGAAGTAAATCTTGGAAAGTTGTAAAACAAATTCTAATTTCAGATACAGAACAGAAGAAAATGAACAACAAATAAAAACACAAGCAGAACTCTGTGTTTTATTATTTAAAATAAATTGGAATTTACTTTAGTTTATTAGTACATACGTATATGGTTAACAGAATTTTATTTACTTCAAGAGGATTACAATGTACATATGTCGTATCACAAAGAGCAGACTAAATTGTTAATGCACAGTACTATAAGTATTATAGTAATTTTGGTTTTCATGTATGAGAATTTACAAAATAATTCTGAATAATCATGTTACATACAGGCATGAAATTATAGCGACTATATTTTAATATATATTTCAGAGCATAAATTGAAGCAGAAAAATTTCATATCTGTAAAATGTCTGCAATGAAAAAAAAAAAAAAAAAAAAAACAGAAAGGGGGGGGGGGGGGAGGTTTAAACCGTGGTAACACTGCAGTAAATGTAGTTTATTTATTTATTTACTTATTTGTAAGTCTAACGCTTTAATTATGACTTTAGTTATCACCTTTATATATTTTTTATTTTCTCTTTTGTTTTAATTTTTGTTTTGTTTTTAATTTTTTATTGTTTGTTTTAAAGAATGGGTTGTAATTCATAAATTGCAACATATTTTACTTAGGTGGGAAATTTATTGTGCGATACCAAAATTGGTTTAAGTCATGCATTAGTGTGAGTCGTTATTTTGGTTTTGTTTTTTATTATTACAGCAATAAACATAAAAAAAAGTACAGTATAAGATCGACATTAAATGTAAATTTTATTTTGAATCATAAGGAAAAAAAAGTATTATTTACTGTAATTGAAAAACGTTGTTCAAAATAAAAAAATTTAAAGAAAAATTCGTAAATTGTTGGAAACATAATAATAATAATCTTCATTGTGATTTAAAAAACCTTATTTACACAGTTTTTGTTTTTAGTTATTTATTTTATTTTATTTTTTTCTTTAGAATAAGATTGTTATTCAGATACTAGACTATATTAAAATTCTAATTTGTATAACAAATTCATTATAACAGTTTTAAATAATTTTTACAGCATTATTGTATTTTAAAATGTCTAACAAAAACACGTAATTTTATAGAAAGTAAATAATAATATGAATAATAATTATTATTTTAACATTGATAATGATAAAATCTGGAAGTTTTCATGTATGTATTTTTCCCTTTCATGGTCAGTGAATGTATTGTGAAAAGCTGAAGTTGTTTTAAATATATGAATATGTAGGTACTTTTTCATTTATAATTAATTTAATTTAAAAGAGGAATATTTAAATAAGGCCCACATTAAGTCTAAATTTTGTTGAAGAATATAAAAATAAATACTTAACGAATTTTAAAATCTTAATAACGTTATTGAAAATTCATTCGTTAAAAAAATTTCATAAATTCATGGGAAAAAAAATATTCTAAAGTTCTCCCCTCTGATTTTTATTATTTTATATAAATATGAAATAAAATAAATAAATTAAAATCCAGTTTAAGATTAACTTCGTCAGCCATATATTGCATTATATAATAATCCAGTTTTTATTTATTTATTTATTTTTACCACAAATGGCCAGTATATTGCAAAATGCAAAAATTTGTTTAAATATAAGAGAGATAAAATACATTCTTTTTCATTTAAATCTATTTTTAAAGAGTATTAATTAAATGATATTGTTGTTAAATACGCAATATCATAATTCTGAATTTTTAATTTGCCTGGCCAATATATTGCACGAAGAAAAAAAGTGGTTTGATTACATTAATAAAACGAAGGGCGTGTTTCATCATTTAAATCTGCATATTAAAAGAGGGTTATTAAAAAGATCACTATTAAACGTAACTTTTGTTCAAAAAAAAGTAAATATTTAACGTATTTTAAAACATTTTAAAATTGTTAATGCTAATATTAATATTCATTTCAATTTTATTTCTCTTCATATTTAATTGCTACATTAAAATGACAGTTTAGTATCCCATTTCAAGACATTAATTAGCATCAATATGCTTCTATTTTAAAAAAGAAACAACTATATAGAATTTTAAGCACGCTTATGAGGAGGTAGAAAGTAAACCGACATTTTCTTAATAAAGTAGCTTTTTTCATCATCTCTATTTATTATTATTATTATTATCATCTTTGTAGGTGCTTACATGAATATATCCTACTAATAATTTCTTTTCATTCCTTTAAATAGTTAATTATGTTTTAAAGTAATACAACATCGTTATTTTATTTAACATTATTAGCACTTTAACATTATTATTATTTTTTTTTTAATTCAACATTATTATGATTTTATTATTTCAACTAGATTAGAAATTCATAAAGGACATTTTTCAGGTTATCTTTTAAGTCAAGTAAAAAAAAATAAAAAACGCGTGTTTAATATATATATATATATATTTTTTTTCCGAATGTGATAATATATATTATTATTGTTGTTGTTTATTATTTATCATTACTTTCATTAAATAAAAGTGCATTTTTAAATCTTAAAAAAACATTTGTATTTTTTACTAATTTCGTAATCTAATGGACAATAACAATTTAATAATTATTATTTTTTTAAATTAAAATATGTCAATTAATCGCTTAAAAAGAAATACTACTTTTGAATATTATTCTACCGGTAACTGGGAATTATAACAAATTTAATTTTTGAACATGAACGTATAGCACAGAAGTATTGAGTTTCACGAATCTAAACAATGAAAAATTATATATATACCAGTAAAATTTTCATTTTAAAATAAATTTCTAAAACTATTTTGTTAAAGACACTTATGTATCCCACACATAGATACTCATTCTAGTGCTTGAATAAATAATAATGTATTTTGTTAAATTGTTAAATGTTTGCATTTTCCATTGTTTATAAAAATCAAATCAATATTGAAAAAGAAAAAAAAAAAAAAAGAAAGAAAGAAAGAAAGAATAAATGCTTTACCATCTCTCACATGTAACAAACAAAGTTACAAAACTTTATTTTTAAGCAATACATTTTTATCCAAATTTCTTGTAATTAACTTCTATTAAATAACTTATTAACTTTTATTACAAACCTATAATGTTAATAATAATAATAGAAGAAAATAAAACAAAAAAAGAAAAAAAAAAATCTGATTATTAAACAGTGCTTCTAATTATTTCAATTTGCTACTCATACATTCAATCAATAAATAAATTCTGACAAAACAAAAAACAGTATGTGTCAATTTAAAATTTGTGGTATATATTCTGATATCGCACACAATATTTTTAAAAAAGCACAGTAATTATAAAAATATATAATTCAAAGTAAATTTTAATTTATTTTGCAAGAATTTTTCTTTTTTTTTTTTTTTTTTTTTTTATTTAACAAATTACTCTAATGCAATGCCAAATATTTTGTCTATAAAAATATGTCATAGCTGACAAATTTTACGCTTTTTGGATACCATCAATTTTAAATAGAAAACTTAATCTTATAAATTTTTATAACAATTTTCACTGATTAAAAAATAAATTTGGTGGTCTTATAAAGCGTAAAATTTGGCAGCTATGATTAAATATGTTGATAATAATATTTGCCGACATTTACTTGAGAACAGAATTAGCAATGACTCATTTTATTCGTATAACCTCACATAATATATATAAAAGAATATTTTATAAATTTAAATATTCTTTCTTTAAACCTTTTTATATGTAACAGACACCGTATATTTCATGATTTAATAATAATAACAATTAAAAACTCCTTTTGATTTCAACTGTTTATAATCGTGATTGTTATTGTGTAACTGACACTCAAAATTACTCTTTAATATTTTATTGGAAATACAAATCATACTAGGTCTCTTTCAAAAATGTAAAAAAAAAATTGCCGTACGTATACAAAACTGTCATACAATATGAACATCATGAATTTACTACCATATATGCAGGTACATTTTTCAAAATCAAACCATTTAGGTAACTTTAAAATGTATACATTTCTTACGAAAGACAATATAGTTATTGATTTGAAAATAAATATAAAAAATATTTCAATAAAACAATAGAAAAAAAATTATCTAATTTTGTAACAGACATTCAGATACGAGACTACGGTAATTTCCTTACTAAAATTATATTTTGAGAACATATCTAAATATGCATGGATAATGATATAGTAAGGTATAGTATGATATAGTACAAAGAATAATACGAAGTATTATTGGTGAATTATTTATGACAAATTCAAGCGAAAAATATTATTTTAAAAATATGTATTGCTCAAATTCCTTTAATTTAATTATATATATACAGTCGACACCGGTTATAACGTACCTGGGATATAGCGTACTTTCGCTTATAACGTACTCAGATGCTTGGTCCCGAATGAAACACTATATAATGTAATGGTTTACATCTTCATCTATAACGGACTATGCAAAAGCCTAATCTGGTTATAACGTACTTTTTAGACTGGAATGAAAAGCCAAAATTGGATGTCAACCTTGTATTTCTGGTTTGGAAATCGGTATATTTTCTTAGACACCGTCTTTCGATGTCTCCTTTATCGCCTTATATCTCCTTTATACCTTTAAAACTTATCGCGTTTCGTTGAATTCCATGACTATTCAGAGACTCTGCAAAGTTCCATTACAAATATTGAAAATGTAATTTTTACTGTGTCATCTAATCAAAGAAAACAACGAAAAATAACAGATTATTTTTCTAAATAAACATGTAAGTAGTAAAATGTTTTTTTTTTTCTTTTCTCTTATTTTATTTTGAGAAAATCATAAACTTTCTATTTAAAATCTCTATAATTGCGAGTGCTATTATGCCCCTTTTTCTTTCGTTAGGCACTAAATTATATTGGAAATACTTCTTATAACGTACTTCGGTTATAACGTACCATATTTTCTGGTCCCCTGACAGTACGTTATAACCGGTGTCGACTGTATATATATATATATATATATATATATATTTTTTTTTTTTACGTATAATACTGAAATTATTCTATGTTAAAGGATTTAAAGATATTTTTAAAATTGAAGCAAAATTACATTTAACATATTTACATTAACAATAATTATTACTGTAATTTATGTAATTAAACAAATAACATATTAAATTATTATTATCGCTGAAATCTGACAACAAATTAAAGCCATACTTTATAACAGAATTTTTAATTTAATAATAAATAAACACCGACAAAATATACATTTAATAATCTTTTTTAATCTTATATATATATATATATGCGATACTGAAATTCCTACATTTCTAAGAAATGATAAAGAAAAAAAAATAAAAAAAAAAAAGAACTATTCAAGATTTATTTATTTATTATTTATTATTATTTTTTTTTTAATAATTAGCTATTGCTAATTTAATTGATCATGCAGTTGTATTTCAAGTTAAATTTAGTTTCATATCACAAATGTCTACACTGAAAATTCCTTTGTAATATTCATTTAAATATAAATAGATATTGCATTAATTGGCAATGTGTAAACACGTAGAATCCACAATAATCAATTAAAAGGTAAAAGCTATTCTAGGTTAAAAAAATTTATTTAAATTTGATAAACGTGGTTTATGTAAGAAATGTAAACTATGATCATAAAGTCTTTCATTAAAAAATTAATGCTTATATTAATAACTCGAATATCCATTTATGAATGCATTTGATACCAAAATAATATAATCCGCATGTATCGTATTTTCCTAATTAATGACGACTAAACTCGATTCAAGATTTTTATACTGTCCAATTGTTTCTTAATGTAATTTAAATAACTTCCCATACAAACACGTCAGGGGCAGAATTCGTAGTTTACAAAAACGACTACTTTGGAAATTCTATTCTACTATTTATTAAAATATAAATAGCTGTAATATTAGAGTTACTGTTGTGCAATGCAATTACTTATAGGAATTTTTGATAACCAATTTAAAAACTATTATAGGAGAGAGTATTTTATTTAAATGATATAATTTGTTACAAATAATGCGTTTAATTACTTATTTATTAAAAAAAAAAAAAAAAAAAAAAAAAAAAAAGAAGGGGGGGGGGTTGAATAATAATGATATTACAAGTTTATTCCTACATTTCAAAAAAATTATTATACAAAACCCTTAATGATTAACTTATAAAGAAGGTGTACTAAATTAATTTATATAACTGAATATGTAATAACATGATATTTGTGATTTTATGTAACTCTTTATGGAAAAATTTTTATCAAACTATTTATTTAAAATAGTTATAATCTTTGGTTACTTCTCGATTATTCGAAAAATCGCTGATAAATAATAAATCTATTCCGAGGTAAAAACAATATAAAACAGGCAAAAAATGCATTTGATAACTACTTTTCTATCCAGGTATATTACCGAAAGAATTTTTTTTTTTTTTTTTTTTTTTTTTTTTAACCTAAGAGTTTATTCGAATATTTATAAGGAATGACGGTAAAAAGGCATTTACCTCCATAGTACCGAAATTCGTGCTCAGAGAATCACGGACACAATGTCATATCAATCCCAAAAACTCGATTACACACTGAACTTGAAAGCGGAACTAAATTCTGATCGTCTAAAATGCTTTCTATAACTTTTAAAACTGCGTCCTACAACTCACATTGCCAGCTACGCTGGAAAACTTATAACCGGTAATAATTTCATGTTTTTCAATTCCCGGAAATATACCATCTGGATTTCTTTTTTATACTAACTCTCTCCGTTACGACTTTTTTATCTATATATTTGTGTAGCTAAAGGACCATTATCATAACAACCTCTGTTTTCTTATTTATGCTTGACAAAGCTACACAAAAAGAGAAATACACATAAGGGATCGATAAATTTACACGGTCTTCCAATTCGGGAAGATACGCCTTTTTGACGCTCAGATAAAATAGCCCCCTTTTCAATTTTTTTTTTATTTAGTTTTTAGTTTTCTATATTTCATATTATTATTTTTTTTTCTTCATTCTGTTGCTTCAGGGTGTTCTTTTTAAAAGAACGAAAGCCGACCAGGTAAAAAGTGGCGTATCTGTTGGAAAAGGGAACTTAATAATAGGTTGGATAGTTAAACAACCAGTTAAGATAAAATGTATATGAAACCTTACGTATACGGAAGTGGGCTAAAAATGCGTACCTGTAACGCTGGTTATTTAAGAGACATGTTAATAGCCTGTTGCAATCAAAATGTATCGCGTAGGTTAAAAAGAACGTTGAAGATTCACTATCAGATAATAATAACTGTGCTGGGGAACTGAATACTGTGTTTATGAAAAATTATTTATATCTTTCACATCATGATTACGTGTTATGCTTAAACTACAACAACAACAGAAAAAAAAAAAAAAAAAAAAAAAAAAAAAGAAAGAAAGAAAGAAAGAAAGAAAAAAGAAAAAGAAAAAAAGCTTGCTCAGAAAAAGCACCCCAAAACACATTTTATCGACTATTTAGTTAAAACAAATCTTTATGTACTTTTTAAAAGTAGTTACAGAAATGCATAATCATTATTAAACTAATAATTTTTTTTAAAAAATTTTAAATTTCAAATTAAACTATTTTATGAGAATTACACATAATTTAATATTTAATAAATCTGAATTAAGTAAAATAAATGAAATGTTCTTAGTTTTCTTTAAATCATATTAGCGATATAATCAATTAGTTTCATTTACCAATTACATTTATGAAACAAATGACAATTCTTTCAACAATATTTATATTAATAATTTTTTAAAACTTCTTATATAAACCATACTTTTATCTTAAAAATATTTTAGTAAAACTTCTGTTGGATTAACAAAATTTTTGTTATGTTCCAATAGAAAGCTTGTTCAGATAACAAAATAATTTTAATGATTTGTTTTGCAATTGTCGCAAAAAAAAAAAAAAAAAAAAAAAAAAAAAACGTACAAAAACTTGTGTTTTAAGCACAAATATGCATTATAAAAGAAAACCAAAAAAATTTTATATAAGTTAATACAAATTTTGTTGAAATTTTGTAAATTTGTTAGCAATATTTTTTTTTTTTATGCTGTCGTAATAAAATTGATTTTTTACTTCTAATAAAAATTTAGATTAAAACGATAAAATAATCTTAATAAAACACGTTTTGTTGCTTAATCAAATCACTTTTTGGTTGATGAACTGAAAAGTTGAATACTGCGTTTATAATATATATATATATATATATATATATTGTATATATATATATATATATATAAAATTAATTAAATTAAATTAAAAAATATATACATTTGCTTTGAATTATATAAACGCACCTAAAAACGCGTTTTCCCAAATACTAAAAATTTAAATCTTATAACATTTATTTTCCTTGCTATTTAAAATAATAATAGCAACACAGAAATTTTCTATTAATTTTGTGAAATATTTAATATTTTCCATTAAATATTTATTAGTTTTTATTTGTGTAAGCAAATTTCTGGATTGTTTTATTTCATATTTTTTTCGTAAATTATTAGATTTCTATTATATATATATATATATAAATATTTTAAATTAATAAAATAAAAGTCACACAATAAAGTGCTTAAACAAAATGACTAATTTAACGAAACTCATTTATATATTACTTCTTGAAAACATAATAATTAGACATCTGAAACATGTCAGTGTAAATGCTTTTATCTAAAAATTAACTGTTAATGATTTTTTTCTACTTAACGACACAAAATTTTCTGATGCATTATGTTTTTTGGATGTAGAGATGAAATCAAAGTAAATTTAATTTTGAAATGACTGAAAATAGAGCAGCGTTTTCCCTCATTTCTAACAGATACGTCAACATTAATTATGGATTAATACTAGATCTTCCTTTGCAAAAGGAAATATATATATATATATATAACTTCATAAATTTGCCAATAATTTACATTTATTTCAGAAAGGCTGTTCATTTTAATTGAAATTAAAAACGCTTTGAATGAACCGTATTATTATTTTTTGAATTATATAGAAATTTGCCGGAAGATTTATATCATTTTAAAGTATATAATTCTTTATATGAAGATGGCTAATTGTAAAAGAGAAAAATTACAAGAGATAAATAACACAAAAGTATCGTACATTAAGAATAAAATAGTTTAGCAATATAAAAAGATCAGCGTGATTTTCCTAACCGTGTTCTGTTATGAATTTAATAATAGTTAGCAACGAAAACAGTCGTTCTCTTGTATTTCTTCCCTTTTAATGAATAATAAATCGAAAGTTTGAATACCAATTACTGGAAAGTAAAAGGTACACTAAAGTCTTGTTTTGGTACATTTATATTTAAACGAAACAAAAGTTATGTACATCGTTATCAATGAAATAATAATATAACAAAATAATTTTTAAAAGTTTGACATCGAAATTAAAGAAATAAATATTAGGTAGATAATTATATATAAGTTCAATTATTAACAGAAAATTGTACGATTATTTTAGAAAAAGAATACCTTGCGAGAAAAATATATAAATATATTTGATTTAATAACAAATAACTTTTTATTTTTCAAGATAAATTAAAAAGTTATTTTTCCGATTTTTGTTAATGAATGTCTGGGATTAAAGGGGGGGGGGGGGGCGGACGATATAAGCTTTTGTTTGTATTTGAATACGAAAATTATATAAATATCTCTGAATTACGAAAAAATGTGCACTATATTTTTACTGTTGTGTCATCACATACGAATGCTGACTGTGTTGAAAAACATTTCGATTAAATTTCAATTAATTTCCACAGGTTTTTTGTCATCGTTAATTAACATTTGTTGCGAATATTATAATACGTTTTCATATGTGCTCATTTTAGTTATTGTATTAGTATGATCAAGATAGTTAAAAAAAGAGAGAGTGTGAGAGACGTTTAATGAATAAAAATTAAAAAAAAGAAAAAGTTATTTCTTTCCTTTTTTTTAATCTTGAGATACAACACAATAAATTATAATTGTACAATTAGTGATCAATAAATAACTACGTTATACATATATATTAATGCATGCTTTCATTCTTGGATTTTTATTCTTTTCTTTATAATTAGATCTTAAATGTTTAAAAAGTTTTTTCATAATATTTATACACATTACTTTTTATTTTTATGAAATATAAATAGGGTAGGAATCAATGCATATGTTCAAATATAAATCCCTTTTTTTAATCTATATATTTATAAATCGATGTACATGCTTAGTCTGCGACATAAGATTTTATCTTGTATTTGTTCTTTTTCGAATTTATATCATTGTATTTATTTTTCTTTCTTTCTTTTATTTTATTTTATTTTATTTAAATTTAATAAATCGGCTCTTTTGCTGCAAAAAATTATTTTTGTTACAAGAAATTTTGAATAAAATAAAATAAAATTAATTAATTTCTTGCATAAAGCAAAAAAAATATTTATTTATTTATTTATTATTTTGCTGTTAATTAACAAAAATCAAAAAATTCTATCATTGTGTTATTAAATATCTAAAAATTTTAGCAGAGAAAACAACAGATAAAAAATAAAAAATATTAAATAATAATAATAATAATAATAATAATAATGATGAAATAAAATTTACGCTGGAAATTAGTACTATCAAATGTAGTATATGTTATTATAAAAAATATTTTATAATGTTTTATTTGAAATGTAACAGATAAATGTGTATCCTATTTAAATAATAATAATAATAATAATAAAATAAAGTTTTAAATGATTTTTTCCCCCCTGAATTTTCCGAAATCAATTTTAATACATTGAATTATATAGTCAAATATTAGAAAATGCATTTCTCTAATAAATTTCTTTTCCTTATAATATTTACCATTGCAAGTGTTTTATTCATTACATAATAGCTATCTTAAAAGCTTTTTTTTTTTTTTTTTTTAATTCTTACACTTTTAAATTTTACTCACAACCATTTCTTAATAATTTCTAATTATTGTTTTTTCGTTAACAAAATATGTTCAGACATTTTGCATTTGTTAATTAACAGTTATCTAATTGCTTTACGGGGTGCAAGCATCATGTACATATTAAACATTGATCACCATTAATTGAATGATGCACACAGTGAATTATCTACAAATAACAATAATAATAATAATGTGGTGCGTGAAATTTCACCTAAAATTAATTACGTAAATGTAGTGATGTATTACTGTATTTTAATGTTTGCGAATAGCAGTTTGAGAAATTGGATTTTTTAATAATTTTAATTTAAAAAACTAAAAATAGAGCAAGTGTATTTTTAAATTTAAAATAAAATTGAAACACGATGAAAATTTATTCATAAGTGTTTCAAACATTCAACAAAACTAATTTAAAAAAGAACAAAAAATTAACAGATTTCTTGTTTATCAAAATGCTTAAATGTTTTTTATAAAATAAATTATTTAAAAATAATAACTCTAAAAGTGACAAGAAAATTAGAAATATTTCTTATTCAATAATTAATTAAAAAGAAAAAAAAAATATTATAATAATTATAATTTTTCTAATATTACGAGGAAGTTTAGAAGATATGAGAATAATTTGTTATTTTAACTCATGATTAGTATAAAAAATATGTATGTATTTTGAAAATGCAATTTAAGAATAATTAAAAGGCATAAAAATTTTCACTCTATCAATTCAGAATTTTTTTATAAAATGTTCCTATCAAACAAATTATTTGTAAACAATTATTTTTAAAGTGCTTATTTTATTTATTTTTTAATCTTACTTATTAATCTTATTTATTGATTAATATCATAAAATAATAACAAAATTTTCTGAATATGACTTTAAATTTTTGAACATACCTTGATAAATTCGAATAATCCGATATTTTAATCCTTAATTAGGCATCATTAAAAAATAATAATTAGTAATTCCGATTTAAATGACAGCAAAAATCAACAAAATACTCATGTATCACAATGTTTAGAAACTGATGAGAAACTCTATGGGAAAAATGTCAACGCGGGTATCCTAGCTCGTTAGCGCCATTTGGGGGCTAATAGGGGCCAATAAAGACATAAAAATGGCCCCTTTTGACAGCTGCTTAAGGGGCGGTGTTTGGGCCCTGTAGAGCTAATCAAAGGGGACCGGAACATATTCTTATCTGAGAACTTATGCATTGATTCCAAGATTTGGAATATGTCAACCCGCTTTTAGCAAGCAATATGGCCATAAGGCACGTCATGCTATAGGCTGGCTACTGTTTGATCTAACAATGAAGGCTATGACAGGCAGATGCTGAAAGCTCCCCGTTTAAACTTTTTTGGTCTTAAAGTTTATGTTATCAAAAGAAATCTGACAGTTTATGATTATGTGTCTGCGCCTGGATGTACTTTGAACGGAAGCGTGATTTAGCTTCAGGCCTTTCACACAGGATTTTCATATTCGATGTATTTTTATTCTCCGGTAAGCTGAATTTCAGATTTACTTTTTGTTTCATTTTTATTTGATAGTAACTTGAGGGTGTATTAAGTTAATTCTGTTTCACCTCTTTTTAATTATTGTGGAAAAGGAACATAACATTTTTATGTTGTGTGATTATTTTTTCCGTATTTAGCAAATAACTATTTTAATTATCGCGCTTTATAATATTGAAACTTAAAGAAAACATAGTGGAGCTATTTATTCAAACTGCTATTTTTTTTTTTTAAATAATTCTTTTCACTATGAGAGGAAATATATTAGAGATATATAAAAAATAAAATAAAAAAGACGTTATGAATTATTTCTTTAGGATAATAAAGTATTAAGATCTGAAATTTAAGGAATTTTCCCAGTTCTAAAAGCATAGAGGATCTTTATTTTATTTTATTTATATATTTATCCATATTTTATTTAATAATTTTATTCAAACAAATAATTTTATTACAATTTTAGTACGATTATATTGAGTCACTTTGTAGATGAACGTCATTTTCTAAGAAACTAGGGATGTTTTTGAAATAATACATGCCAATAATTAACGTTCTAATTTACAATGAAAATAATAATAATAATGAAATAAAAATTACAATGACGCAATGATGTTTGTATATATACAGTCATGAGCATTATTTGTAAATCTATGATAAGCTTTTCACATCTGTCTAGTTTTATTATTATTATTATTAAATAACTCAACAAACAAACTATCGACGCTTGAAATTTTGAGCAGAGTTTATATTATTTATATGGCATAGAGAATTTTACAGAATTACAATAATGGAAATTAGGTGTTCATAGTATTGTCATTTTAATCACTCTCAACATCTTACAGAAAGTATTATTTACAAGTAAAATATACATACAGATAAAAAAGTATAAGAATTATGAATTTCATACATTCTTTAAATAATTGACAAATAAATTACTAGGAAATTAATAAACATTATTTCTTCTGGTGAAACATAGTTTGAGAGGTGTCAATTCGTTGTTTAATGGCACAGTTTAATATCTTCATACTGTCTCGAATGAAATAAAATTGTCTCGGCAGTTGATTCGTGAGTTTAAATTTTATGCAAGGAATCTCCAGTATGTATCTGTAAAACAATAATTAATTAATTAAAATAAATAAATAAATAAAAATGAAAAATACATTAATAATAAATTGATAAAATTTTACCATCAATTTAATAGCTACAGAAAATTAAACTTTTAAAATTACGTAGGTATTGATGCATTTATCCCCCTGGCTTTCCATATAGTGAGAAAAAACTAATTAGTTTATTCTTGTAAATCTAATTAGATTTTTGTGGGAAATAAAGTTTGATAACGAAAGTTCAATTTTAAATTATTAGAATCAGACATTTAAATCATTCCATAAATGTCACACCGGTCACAAAATTTTAAAAACTAAATAGTCGATTTTTTCCCCCCCTATCGCTTAATACCTTAGAATCCTATATTAAGTTCTAACGTAATAGCAAAATAATCCTACAATTAGGTTTTTTTAAAACAAATTTTTAAAACTTTGTGACGGGTATGTGATGTTTCATATGCACATTGGCCTATTTGAACCATTCTTATATAACCATTTGATACTATCTTTCTAAAATTCCCTGATTTTTTTTTTTTTTTTTTTTTGTGTGTGTGTGTGTGTGAGAGATTATTTTTTTTGATAATTATATATTTCAATATCTAACAAATCAAAGCACAAAACTTCAACTTAATGTAAAGGAATTTTTGAAGCGATCTCTTATATTCAAAAGAATTTTGCGACGATGCACCAAAAAAGGTCTAAAATTACTTCCGATCGACCCCTGTTTTATTGAACTAAAAAAATATTTATTCTCATGTATGCCACAACTTCTTTTATAAGATTACAAAATTTAAACATCATCTTCATTAGACTTAATTTCAGAATTTACATAAAATAAATAAATAAATAAAATTAATTTTATGTACTAAAACGTTGAAATTAAATGCATTTTGTGAACAAAAAAAAAAAAAAAATCTTAAAAAGAAATTATGAGGATTTGCAAGAACAGTTTCAATAATGCTATCAATAAATACTTTAAAAATTGTTTTCTGTTCTTTTCTTTTATTTCTTCTTCTTCTTTTTTTTTTAAAAAAGGAAATTAGTAAGTGTATGTAAAACGGCTACGCTATCTAAATAATTATGCTTACTTTAAGTGATTGTTAAACAATCATTTCTTAATTTTAATGTTTTTAAATTATAATAAGTTATGCTTTATTCACACACACACAGCATTGTTCTAAATTTAAAATAATTTGACGCTATTTTGTACATAATACAACTTTGGAAAGTGTGTTATATTATCAATATATATATTTAACATTATTCATAATTCAAATCGTTTTTCTTTTCTTTACTTTACTTTTTTTTTTTTTTTTTTTTTTTTTTCAATGTGTTCCAGTGTTTTTATTTTCTACACATTTGCACCATTTTGCTGTTTTTTGTAACAATTTCTTACTTCGCAAAACATTGTTCACAAAAAAGTTTTCGCAGAGGTTTGGACGTGTGAGAAAGATATATTCGCAATTTCCTTCAGTACCGACATCGCTATATATATTTTTTTTTTTTTTTTTTTTTTTTTTTTGTATTAAAGAAATATGCAGTGAGAGAGAGCTGTGATTTTTCTGGCTATTATTGAATTAAATCCCAACCAATATATTCTTAATGGTAAAAAAAATTAAAAACACAAACCTCAAAAGAATAATTAACAACATGAGAATATGCATTTCTTTCCACTAATCAGCAACAATGAAATGCCTAATACTTTCTTAATAATAACTCTTTACAAAGCATGTTTATCAAAAAATAAAGTGTTTGCATTATTAACATTATGCAAGGAGAGTTTAGGCATTTCTGTTTTTGTATTCCTCTGGCATGTTACAAAATTAATCGACTCATGCTGAGTGTATAATGGTTTTTCGCATGAAGCAATAACTCATTGTTACATTAAAATCGTGTCGCGGTATTGTTACGTGGACCATCAATAAATTTAGCTCCGTATTAATCTAGCTCAGAGTAAGATTTGATCTCTCTTAATTCATTCATGACACAACCTTGTAGGCGGCGGCCTGCCGTAATTTAAAATATCTTATTTTTTAAACAAACAAGGGAATTTTTTAGAACACAAAGTCCGGGGTCGGAGAACTGTATCGATAAATTATATCTTATTTTTATATTAAAAATATAACATCAGGTTAGAGGAATGCAAGCTATTCATCTCTTGGATAGAAATAATGCGAACGAAATTGAAGCAATAAATCCGCGCAAATTTATTTGCGGAGAAGCAAGCTTCCTATGTGTCTGTAGATGCCAAGGAATAATGGGCAGCAGTGGAAAGCCGGCGCTGCTCATTGCGTTAGACATGATAACGTACAGGTTGGGCTAGCAAAAAGAATGATAAAAAAGGCTTCATGCATCAAAACACACCCTTAGAATTGGAATAGGGATGTTGTGCAAACTGCAGTTATAGAGCCCGTTAGATTTGAAAAGTTTATGGAAAAATAAAAATAAAATGTCCCTTAACATTTTTTTTTTTTTTTTTTTTTTTTTTTTCAATTTTCACTTCATTAATTTTCATTTGATTTAAATACAAATATTTAAAATCAAACTACAATTTCAAAAGTTATAATGTTACATTTGTGATAACAGTTATTTGCCTTAAATCAAAACGAAGCAAAAATTAAATGAATAAATAGATTTCTGCGTGGGTTCGGGAACTAATTTCTATAAATACAATGTTGAAAAGTAAAAGCAGAATAACGTTCTTTAATGATTTTACCTAATTTTAATATTGTCATTTATAATTTAGCATCAAGCACTTTTACAAAGACAGTTTCTGAAGTCAATGAAACAACAAGAAAACGAAAAATATTCTTTATCGTTTTCGAATGATCTTTTTCTCCTCCTGATTTAAATAGAATTATTATTAAATCAAACTTTAATTTTAAAAGTTGAAGAAATATTTGTGCTAACAAGTACTTTTTATGAATCAAAATTACATAACAATTAACATATTTTATTTATTTATTTATTTATTTATTGTCTTCGAATTAAAATATATTATCGTACTTTATAACATTCTTTTTTTTTTTTTTTTATATAATGCATACTGATTGCACTATACAAAAATATGCGCACATAGATATTTTATATGGTGCATGGCATATTCTATATTATAAACTCTTGATGGGAATAAATCAAAGTAATAATAATAATAATAATAATAACTAAACCGAAAAAAAAATCTATTTTTTGTCGCGTATTTTAGTGAATTGTCTTGTCTAATATACCAATCAACTTGTACGATTTTATATAACTCTTTAATTGATGCGAAGTTTTGTTTTAAATAATTAGCGAAAACTGTTACAGAAATTTCTAAAACTTTTTGTTTTGAAGATTCTGAAATAAATTACCGAAGAAATGAAATGAAATGATTTATTTTTATTAAATAAACTTTATTTTATTTAAAGGCGTTAAAAAATAGTGTAAAATTTACATGCACGAAGTTTTAGATCAGTTTTTCGATACATACGTAGAAGCATTATTATTATTATTATAAAAATAAATTTTAAAATCAATAAATTGTATTTTTTAAATATATACATATGTATAATAACAGAATTTTGACTGTATTTTTAGAATAGATACCCGATAGATATTTTTATTCTTTAAATGATGATGATAAATCATTTAACTTCCATCAGCTCTAAAGGGGTTAAAATTAATTGAAAAATTATATAGAATATGGTTTTAGATAAGTTTTTTTAATACATACATAAAATTATATATTTTTTTTTTTTTTTTTTTTTTTTTTTTTCACATAAAATTTAATTTTAAAAACAGTTATACTTAGCTGCATTTAAGGATTCGAAAGTACCAAAATATGTATACATAATAATAGAACTTTGACTTATACTTTTAGAATAGATACCCGAAAGATATTTTTATTCTTTGAATAATAATAATATTCGAATAAATCTTTATTTAGCTTCCATAAATTCAGTTTCGATTATTTCGTTTTTACATCTACTTATTTATAATTAATCTTGACTCTTTATTAGTGTTTTTCATTTGCTAAATTAAAAAATGAAATATTCAAGGGTAAGTTCTACTTACCGTCGCTAGCAGCGAAGTCCGTGGGGATAATTATTATGAGAATTTCTCGATACCTAATATGTTTTTAAAATTACCTTTTTACGTTCGGAAAATTCAGAACCGTAATTCGATTATTATTCTTTCTTAATCTCCAAAAATTTATTTTTTTATTTTATTATTTCAATTTTGTTTATTTATTTTATATATATACAGTGAAACCTCTCAAGTTGGACACCCCTCTAAGTTGGACGCTTTTTCTCGGAACGGAATGTATCCATTAACATTATGTCTAACCCCTATAAGTTGGACACTTCTCTAAGTTGGACACTTTTTCTTGGAACCGTAGGTGTCCAACTTAGAGAGGTTTTACTGTATATATATATTTCGCAATGTATAAATTCAAAATGAAATATTAAAATGAAAAATGAAAAAATAAATGACCAAACTTTCGGAAAACAAGAACAAATTAAACGGTTGTGAATTTTCTTTATGTGAAAATAGAATTAAAAAAAATAATAAGTATGCCTCATAACAATTTTCTCCATAAAATAATCTAAAGATTCATTTTTCTCCTAATTTCTCTGTTTTTCTTTTCCTTTCTTTTCTTTTATTTTGGTCATAAAAATAAATAAATAAATAAAAATAAAGCACTTAACTCATATTTGTCATTGTTAGCTCCAAAAAATATATTTTAAAATTAAAATAAAATAAGTTTTGGAAAGCAAGAACAAATTTTATGATTGTGAATTTTTCTTTTTAATGTGGAAAACTGAATCAAAATATATATAACAGGTAACGAATAATTCTCATAACAAATTTTCCTATTGAATAACATGGTTGTATGTTTGGTTGTGTCGCATTGTTACTGCGTTATGGGTAATTAGTGACGGTCTGACATGCACCACTATGGATAGTCCGGAGGCATGCCATCACAATTTTGATCCTCCACGGTGGGGATGGTCCTCCACGTTTCAGTAGGCGATGAGGAAATTGTGATCAATGGTCAGATATTTTCTTCTCAACGACTGTTCGATACACTTTGTTTAAATTTTAAACTGCTTGATAATTGGCAAAATATCGTTATAAACAGTTATTAAAAGCATGAGTGTTAAAACTGACACTTTGACTATTTTGTATTTCTATAATACAAGTGTTTCTGTTAGAAAAATTTAGTCGATTTTAAAAATATCTAAATTAAAATAATCTATTTTTGTAAATGGTAAACATGTATCTATTATTATTACTCTTTTTAACTGACATTGTAAAAAAATATTTTCGTTTCATTCAGTTGTATAATATACGGACGTGTGAAAATTATTACTATCATTGTAATTTCAATTCTTTTTATTTCATTATTTATCTACGTGCAATAATTCAAAAAATTTAATTGGGCTCTTTTGTGTAACTTATCTTGTATTCTTTAAAAATAGTTTGGAATTTGCTTTTTTTTTTCTTTTCTTTTCTTTTATTTCTTTCTTCTTCTTCTTCTTCTTCTTTTTTTTTTTTTTTTTTTTTTCTTTTCACAGTTTAAAAAAAAATTAAGTGTTTATGGTTTTAATTCGGTTGTCTGGATTTTCATGTCATGAAATATTTTCAAAATTCTATATAACTAAAGTACGATATTCCGGTTTTTCAAAAGTCTTTTCAACACTACTTCATGTACAAGGACTCATAGATTAATTCGAATACATTACGGTCTAAAGGGCGCATTTTTTGGAAACACATTTCATCAATAATTGAGTTATTGATGTTAATTAAATAATTAGTTATAATTATTGAACTAAATCATTAACTATATCTAATTATTTAATTAAAAAGTTAATTTTATTAACGTACGTGAGAAAATTATTAGAACAATTGTTGATTTTTATTATTTATTTATTTTTCTAATGTGTGTAATAATTTAAGAAAAATAATTTTATATGTTGGTATAATTTATTTTAAACTCTTTAAGACTAGTTTCGAAAAATTCTTTAATACTTCAGAGTTTAAAATTGTTTATGATTTCGTTTCGTTTGTCTTTCAATCTGTGATTACATTTCCATAAATATTAACAGAATTCGAAAAAAAAAAAAAAAAAACATTGAGCATTTTTAAATTTAATTTATAATGCTTCCTATTAAAAATCGTTGCATGTAACATAACCGGTTTATGCACAAGATACAAAATAATTCGGTAAACATACTTCATAATCTTTATAATAAAACTTACGGAATCAACATACAGTTTTCTGACACATAAAAAAAGGATGTTTCCTATAGAAAATGATATGTGATGGACATTAATGGTTCCTTTACAAGGACAAACAAAAATATTCATTACGGGAAATTGCTGAATTTACATTTTCAGTTGCGTTATGCATTTTGTATACTTTTTAATGATTTTGAAAAATGTTTATGACTTAGTTTTTAACATGCGACTGGTAAAAAGTTTTTTTTTTTTTTTTTTTTTTTTTTTTAAATATATATAATATAATTCTAAAAAAAAAAAAAAAAAAAAAAAGTTTATGGAAAGGAAAATTCGGATAGACAGGCAGACAAATTGAAGTCATAAACATTTTTAAACTTTTCAATATTTCCACAAATTATTCTTAAAGAATGAAAGATAAATTTTATCAACGTGTGAAACTGTGTTTCAAGATTTATTGCATGTATTAAAGAAAGTGTAACAATAAAACAAAATAATTAAAGAATCACAATTATTCTAATATTTTACACGTCAGTATAACAAATGTATGAGTGATTTTTATTTATACTGAGCTATATTTTTATCTAAATTCTTTTTTAAACGCAGGAAAAAAAATGAAGAATTATTCAATTTGAATAAGTGGGTGGTGGAAGAAAATGACCGAGAACAAATTTTTGAGCATTTTTAATAAGTTTTCTATGTACTGAGTTGCATTTTTGTCTAAATTATTTTTTAACATTTGGTAATAAAAATCAGAAATTATTCAATTTGAATGAATATATAGTGGCAAGATAAGACTTAGAACCAATTTATGCGTATTTTTTAAAAATTAAATAAATACTCACTGATACAACATAAATGTTTCCTTACACTTCTCAAATTTCAATTTTTTTTTTTTTTTTTTTTTTTTTTTTTAATGTTAGTAACGCAATTTAATATTTTATGTTATCCAAATACAAACTAAAAAACCAAATATTAATTAAATAGTCAAAAATTAATAAATACATAATCTTTACATTTTACATTAATTCACTTGATCGTTAACAGCTTTATTTTTTCGTTACAATTTGTCATTAAACATCTAAAGTCACTTTGCCACTAAATAGCTCTTCGATTAATGCAAAACCTCTATAAATGAAATAGTTGATATTAATACGATCCCTAATTCAACAAAGAATACCCTATCACGTGGTCATATCAACGAAAACCAGCAAGGCATGGAAAAGATTTGTTGTAGCGTCCATTCAGTAAGTTGGCGTTGCTCCCACGGCGAATCGCTACAAATTTATAACATTTTCCTCTCGAAAGAAAAAGTATGGCTGCAATCAGTTGCTTGTCAGTAAAATAGATTTCATTCAAGGTATTCGTATAAGGCACAACATAGTTTTCTCGTGAGCCATTTATTAAAAACCGCGTATCTTATCAAGGCACGACAAGCTAACGTGGATTTGGCTCGTTGCAGACACCTCAGAAACCATGAAACATTTTTATAGGTTTTAACATATCTCGTATATAGGGAAGGGCAACATGCTGTGAAAATCTTTTGCTTTCTTTTGAGAGTATTTGACATTCAGCGGAGCTCGCAGCGAGATAAAATATTGTAATGTGAAATTCTTCACTTGGACACCATTATGCATGATGCATCAGGCTTTTAAATCTTGATTAATTTGTGTTTTCTTTGTTAGACTTCTGGTTAAGTATTTGCTTTTTGTAAAACTCGGCTGATTTTGAAGTAAGCTTTTAAAAACGTATGTGAACTCAGACCTTTTTAGACAGCTAACAAATTACTTATCAGATTTTTTTATGACCTTCAATTAAGCTTGAATTAAAAGAGATCAGATGAGCGAGTAAATTCACGATAACAGGTTAGAATGGATAGCTAAAAGTAAAGCTATAATTTTGTGTAATCTTTAACGGAACTAAAAATTAATCATTCGCCGATTATTTCCCGATATTTTACAAACGTAGTTCAGAGTTACTTTCTTTGATAATGATGTCATACTTAAATGCAATTATGCATGCAGATTATCAGATAAATCACGGGATGATTATTGATTATAACTGAATTAACTTCAAATTGTATGTCTATTATATGGGTAAAATTGCCTACCAAAGTCAAATCACTTTGCATTGTTTTATGTCATAGAAATTCACAGAAGTGTAATACATGTCTTATTCAAATTGCGATGATAATATTTATTTTAATCAAGTACAAAAACCCAGAACTTTTAGGACAATTAAAAAACGACTTTTCAAAATTTTTATGATCTTCAATTTAGCTTGAATTTAAAAGCGATCAAATATGTGAATAAATGGACAAATAACAGGCTGGAATAGATAAGCTGAAAGTAAAGCTATAATTTTATGTAATCTTTAATGGATTCAATAATTAAACATTTGACGACTATTTCCCATTATTTTCAAAACATAGTTTTAGGAAATGTTCTTCAAAATTGATGTCATACTTAAAAGCAATCATGCATATTGTATATCAGATAATCAAGGGATAATTATTTATTAAATCTGAATTAATTTTAAATTGTACGTCAACTATTATATGGGTGAAATTTTTACCAACGAAGTTTAAATCACTTGATATTAATTTATGCTATAGGAATTCAGAGAAATGTAATTTATTTCTTATTCACATTACTATGATAGTATTTATTTTGATCAAGTATAAAAGCACAGACCTGAATGAATTGTCCTTTTGAATTGTCCTTTTGAATTACTATGATAGTATTTATTTTGATCAAGTATAAAAGCACAGACCTGAATGAATTGTCAACAAATGAATTGTCCTTTTTTTTTTTTTTTTTTTTTTTTTTGTGATCTTCAATTAAACTTGAATTAAAAGAGATCAGATGAGTGAATAAATTGGCAATATCAGCTTTGAATGAATAGCTGAAAGTATAATTTTGTGCAATCTTTAACAAGGCTAAAAATCAATCATTTACAGATTACTTTACAATATTTTAAAAATATTGTTTTGAGTTTCATTATTCGATATTACCAAATAAATCAAGTGATAATGAGGATACATAAACTTAAATGTATGTCAATGTATATATAGTAAAATAGCTTACCAAGGAAATTAAATCCCTTTTCATTGTTCTGTGCTATAGGAATTATCAGAGAAGTACAATTTAATATCTTTACGCATTACATTTTTAATCTCAGACCTTTTGGCACTCAGTCTTTTAATGATTTTGATGACTGAGTAAATTAATGATAACGACTTTGAATAAATATCTGGAAATAAAGCTATAATTTGTTGTTGTATTTAACGAAAATGAAATTTAATCATTTTCAGATTTTGCGAAGTATAAAGAATATATTGTGCTATAGGAAATCAGAGAAGTACAATATAATGTTTCTTATTCGTGTTACGATAGTATTATTTATTTTTTTTATAGTAATTTATTACTGCAAATTTCTCATTAAATTTCTTGTCGAAATCTTTCAAAGTTGTTTTCATTTTTATTGATTGTACTAAATGTGGAATAGTTGAATTAATCTGTGATTATTCTTTAAACAGCTATAATCAGTTTTTCTTTTTAAGCTATATTTAAAAATAAAAATTAATCCATTTTATATAACGTAATAAAAAATTAAACACTCTGTATAAAACAACGTTAAAAAAGTGAGAGAACTAAACTATTTGCTTGTTATTAATTCTTATTACTAATAAACTACAAACTCGTATTACAGAAATATGTTGAATGATTTAAAAAAAAATATTTATATATTTTTTCTTTACGTACGACTTGACTAAATAGTTTATCTTTATACTATGAGAGCATAAAAAATTATCACGACTCTATTAAAACAAAACGAAATGCAAATTTAATTTTACTTACAGTTTCATAAAGATATTAATTTTTTTAGCTTTCCGTTAAAAATTTAATAAGTTTAAATTTCTAAATATAAATCTCTAAATTAGGTTAATAAATATTTTTCAAAAATCGAAAAACTTCTGTAACGAATCGATGTTTAAATAAATGATTTATCTGGTGTTTCAAATTGTGTTATCTGGAAATATAAAATTTTAAATCATCTTCAATGATAAAATTTACGATAAATTTTGCTTATTTTTTTAACTGGGTATTTTTATATTATTACAAATATAAAACTTTCAAAATTGATGTCGGCAAAATAAAGCTCACTAAAAAATGTGCTATAAACTGTATTCTTTTAAGAGAAAAATAGATATCCGCATGAGGCAAGCAATATATTTTACACTATATGCAACAGATTAGTTTCTGAAAATTGAATGTGATGTTTAATAAACGCATGACTTATTGCATAAATTCATCTATTTTATTCATTAATTATATTTGTAATTTTTATACAAAATTTGACATCCTTACCTAGGAAATATACTTTTATAATATTAAAAATTTCTTCTGTAAATATTTCTTAAATGCTGATTCTCTGTCATAGTGCTGGGCGATTTTCATACTCGGAAAGCAAGTAGACGTAACAAGTTTTAGTGAATTCTGAAATGATAAAAAAAAAAAAAAAAATTACTCATTTTTCAATTAAAATAAATAATTTAATAAATAACAGTAAATAAAGTCAATCCTAGGAAATGATGCTTTAAAAAATAAAGTTATTAGTACTACGAAATTTATAATCTATTTTTATAATTATAATGTATCAAGAAATGTTGTAATTGTGCTCTTTTAAACCTTTATAATAAGAGAAATAAAATTATATAATTGTATTAATTGGTAAAATTTTTCTTCTCACTTTGAGAACAAAATACATCTCTGGGACAAACGTGAGAAATTTCAAAAAACGCACAATAATAGTTTCGAGATAATAATGTAGTAATAATGATAATTTTTGTAATAAATAATCACAATTCTTAAAATGAAAAAAAATTAGGTACGAGTGCATTGTGAAAGCAGAGACCTATCAATTGTATAAGATACACAGACACACAATGTTGGTTTCAGGTCGAAATAATTGTAGCGTATTTACACATATTACAGTGTTTGTTTAATATGTTCATATTTTTAATAAAATATAACTGTGTTTTTAGACTATTGTATCTTGTTGCTCTACACCATTATAGGCTACCGCAGTCGTACTTGTCTATTTTACTGATATGCTGCATGTACAGCTTTTATAAGCATGCTATTTATTAGCTTTGGAAGGGCTAAGGATTTTCTACACTATTGTATAATCATTTTACGATCGTGAATTTCTTGAGTTGCTATTTTCCCGCTGCCGTAATGTCTTTTTAAAAAAAAAAAAAAAAAAAAAAAAAAAAAAAAAAAAAAGCCTGATGAAGCGCGCTGCTTAACTATTTTCGTCCGAAATGGTGAGGGGGTTACTGCAATGCGTAAATCGTACTTCATTATCTAAAATTTTAGCCTTCGTTTTTATCACTATTTATCAAACAAAGAAGCATCGCGTTCTTTATTTATTTTTTTATAAAATAACGAATAACAATGGGTTTCTCCGATTTGTAGTTTTCAAAACTATATTTACAATCAAGTATAAGTGTAGATATAATTAAATAGTCCATTTTTTGTTACATGTAGCTTTAAAAATTTTAACTAAAGTTTTGAAATGTATATAAAGAAGTCACTTGAAAAAAAAAAAAAAAAAAAAAAAACAGAAGTTTTTAAATGTAATAACAATAAAAACAGTTATGTTGATGACGACAATCTTGTTCTATTTCTTCTTTGTTGATACATAAAGAGATTATTTGAAAGTCCATTTCTTTAAAAAAACAAATATCTTTTCAGTATTTTTAAAGATAACCTAAAGATTTAATATATATATATCAGTGGCGGATCTAAGGGAGGGGGTGGGGGCTAGGGGAGCTGAAGCCCCCCCCCCCCCAAAAAAAAAAAAGTACTGACATTCACAATTGAATATTACAGTTGTAAACTTTTCATTGATCTGGAATAACATCTTGAAAAATCTTAGCCCCCCCCCCCCCCCCAATGTTAAGTTCTGGATCCGCCACTGATATATAATACATGGACATGCAGTGACACAATGATAATGTATAATTAACTAACAATTTTCAATTTATGCTTCAATAGCAGGTATCAGTTCATTAAATTGTAGTCATGTGGTTCAAATTGTTAAAGTTAAAATGCACACAACATTATTTTTGTATGTGACTCTGAATTATTTCTTTATCCTATATCTGCACAAATTAATAAGTTTCGTAAAAAAAAAAGTTTATTTCATACTATATTCTGATTATTCTCTTAAATATTATTTTACTGGCGCATAGCGAATATATGATTATTTTATGAAGACAGAGAAAAAAAAAAAAAGAAAGAAAGAAAGAAAGGAAAAAAAAAAAGCATATTTGTGTTATTTAAAAAAAGTCTTCCATTTGTATTTTTTCCCTTTTGTCACCATTTCGTTCGCCTGTTTTGGGACAAAGCAGATTTATTATTAAATAAGCGAGTCAAACAATTCTAATGTATATATATATATATATATATATATATATAACAGTATTCATTTTATTTGTTTAGTATAAGTTAATGAAATTATAAAATTCAGGCATTTTCCTTTTTTTGCGTGAAACTATTGTGATAACATAGAATACATCAACATGCAACTCTAAGTATATTTCAGTGTAATATAATTAGGTTAATTTTAATTTTTAAGGTTCTTTTTTTTTTCCATTTAGATTTATCTATAGTAATTCTTCTTTACTTGCTTTTACGCAGATTAATTTTAATATCTTCTAAATTACTAAAGCTGTTTACGATAATTTATTACAGAGTTAAACATGCGTAATGTCTTGAAGAACATAAAGTGATTGTTAACATTTTATTGAATTATTTTTCTTAAGTTTTATTGAAATGTGATATTTTACAAAACTGTGTGTGTGTATAATTCTCTATCTCCCTCTAACTTTCTTTATTTCTTTTTTTTTTTTTTTTATATATTTTAAATGTTTCTTTGTTTATGAATTTAAGATGTATTATTAGTAATTTTCAACCTCTTCCCTTTACTGTTACAATTACGCTTGTTAGGGCATCTCAAAAATCCATTTATATATACTTAGAAGTTAATTAAAGTTTTTCCGAAAATATCCATTTTTATATTACATTTTACAAAACTGTGTATGTGTATAATTCTCTATCTCCCTTTAACTTTCTTTCTTTCTTTCTTTCTTTTTTTTTTTTTTTTTTTTTTTTTTCTAATATTTTAAATGGTTCTTTGTTTATGAATTTAAGATGTATTATTAGTAATTTTCCACCTCTTCCCTTTACTGTTACAATTACGTCTGTTAGGGCATCTCAAAAATCCATTTATATATATATATATATGTTTAGAAGTTAATAAAGTTTTTCCGAAAATATCCATTTTTATATTACATTTTACAAAATTATTTCTTGTTTACACAGAATTTTTTATTTGCCATACTGTATCTTTTCCCGGAAAATTGTTGGCCTTTAAATGAGTCAACATTTCTAGATACTTCTCGGAAATTATAAAAATCGCAAAAAGGTTTTCTTGGACTGCTGTCCAATCGCAGGACAGATAAAAACCCCTAGAATTGGCCATTAATCTCAGAAGTCATAGACATTTATTGCTAAAAATATAGCTGTAGGTGATGAAGGGAATATTTCGCTTTAAGTGATCATGTCTAATGTGTAGCTAAAAGTTAAATAAATATGATGATTGTGGGATTAGGATATTCATCACTTTTAACGACTTTTTAACTTCAAGGAGGATAATTTATGGCTCTTAAGAAGAAAAAGAAATTAGTGTTTTTGTATTATGTATATAATGCATTTTATACACACATTTAGATAAGTAGAAAAAAATATTTCATTGGGATAGTATACAGTCAGAAAACTATTGGCCTAGATTTAGGTTTTATATATTTTATTTTAATTTGATAAGCAGGCTGGATTTCGTAACGTTTAAGTTCATTTAATTTATTATTGTTATTGGAACAATAGGAAACAGTTTATTTTGATTTTATTTTGTTTCTACAAGTCGTGCACATTGCAGACCGTGCTTCTAGAAAGGTCCATTTTTTTTTTTTTTTTTTTTTTTTTTTTAATGTGACTACTTGTTTCAACACGCGATTAAATCCGGTTGTTAAATTTGTAATATGCATTAGGAATTAAAGTGCAAGATAAATTTTATTTGTAGAATTTTTTTTTTTTTTTTCTTTCTTTCTTTTCTTTTTCAGTTTTATTATTTTTGATTTTTGATAAAATGTAGTTCGTTAATTAAGCGTTTAAGAGGGGTGGTATTTACAAAACCTTTATTTAATTTTATTGGTTACAGCCAAGAAAATTTTTAATCAAAATTTGGCTTTTTTTTTTTAATTTCGTGTAATTTTAGGATACAATCAGACCTAGATTAATTTACATTACATTTTAATTCCATTTTTTATATAGATCCAAAAAATGTTATTTTGTGAAATGCTATTAAAAAATATATATATATTACTTTTCCATTTTTATTTAGAGATCATGATTTTTTCCTATAAGGTTTCAATTTTATAAAATTTAGAAGATGAGAGTTTTTGCATAGTTTCTGTTCAAGTTAAAAATAAATAAATAAAAAAGAGGGAGAAGAAGAAGAAAGAAAGAAAAAAAAAATCCCTTTTATTTTGGATTATTAACTATTTTCTGCGGAGTCCGAAAAATAAAATTGTCCTTTTTCTAACACTTTTTTTCTTTTTTTTTTTTTTTTTTTTCCTTTTCAGAAAACTTAATAATTTTGTATTCTTCAAATCGAAAAATATTTTGTAGATAAATTTTTAGATAATTTTGATTTACATTAATTTTAATTATTTTAACAATATGGAAATACACAAATAAAATTTTACAATAACAGGAGTTTAAAAATATTTTATTTAATCATTATGCTTTTTAAATATTTTTTAATTACTTTGAAAAACTCATCAGTAAAAGTTGGATGAGATTCGTGTACTCTTTTATTTATTTCGTTATACATAAAAATTACGCTATTATATTGTACGATTCCCTAATTGAAAAAATTGTTATTGCGATTTTTCTTTTGATATAATAGAATTACCGTATTTGTAAAAAGGTTATTAAGAATATTTCAAAGGATTAATTATTTTGGTACAATACTTTTAAAGGTTTTGAATACTAGAAACATAGTAATATTATTACTCCAGGACATTATGGCGGTACCAATGCAATTGTTTTTTTTTTTTTCTTCTCCCCTAACACTGGTGAATACATACTTACTTAAAAATGTGTACTTATTTTTTCGAAAAAAAAATTTTTCCCTGTATTTTTTGCTATTATGAGTTTACTTATATTTAATGTTTTTAAACTGTAAAAATATGCAGTAGGCGTAAAAAGATCGTCATAAACTATAATAAATAAGTTCATCATAAATTATAAATTCAATAATATCCATTAAATTTATATTTAAATATTCATTTTACTTCACTTTTTACATTGCGGCAATAATTGTAGTTAAACGGAATAATTGTAATTCAGTTTAATTACATAAATAAGTAAATATTTTCACACGAAGTTGAGATTTATGTAAGTTCTTGAAAAGTTTTTTAATTCCTAAAACAGGGGTTTACATTTGAACGGTTAAATTATCTTCATTTATTAATTGAAGGAATTAAAATGCTTGAAAGTTGTTTTTACCTGCATAAATTTTCTTTCTGTTATTTATATATTTAAACGTATCGCCTCCTGATGAAATCCTACGCATTTTTTACGGAATATTATTGGGTGATTCCATGGAATATAGAATTAGCAGTACAAGTTACGTAAAAGTATGAGAGTACCGTTTTTTGTTTTTCTATCACTATTAGCATACAGAAATATTTATTATTATTATTATGATTATTATTATTATGTGATTAAATAGAATGATTTTTATTGTTAGAAAATAGTGGAGGAAAAATAAACATTCCTGAGGGCTGCCTTCGTAGAGTCAGTCCTGAGTGACTGACATTACAATATAGATGGCATTACAGTGTAGATTACTGTAAAGATTTCATAAATTAGCCCCTAGATTTTTTTTTTTTTTTTTTTTTTTTTTTTAAAGAAAAATTCAGTTTAATTAATTGACTGTTTTAGTTACTATCAGCGCTAGCATCAGAGTGTAAGCAAAAGAGGTCAAAAATTATTTTCTAATTTCCAAAAGAAAAGAAATCTCTGAGAGTTCATAACATTTGTATATTAAAGGATGTTATAATTATTATTATTATCACATTAAAATAGTACAAAATAATTTTCACCTAACTTATTTGTTCACTAAATGTTGGCAAATGTATAGTTTTCAAAATAACTTTTCTATAACATTTTACTTGTGGAAGTAGTATTTATTAAAAACGCATCTTTCGATGGGATTTTCTCGTGCCCGTTTCTCAGAATATATTTTCGTGTAATTTTTTGCCGTTATAGTCGGGTCACAAAACTCCCCTGTCTTTAGATGCATCAGTGATTGCAGCCATTAGGGCCCCAAGCCAAGTCATTCTAGGCCCCTTTTTACAACTCTGTGAATGGCCTCGCTATGGTGCTCTATTAAAGCCATAGAAAATTTCGAGACATTCAGAGCGTTATGTTATAAACGAGACGTACGTGGTAATACTGTATCTGTAGACTTGGCGGATAATTTTCAACTTCCATTTTCTGAGGACGTGATTTGACCCGAAGTTTAGAACTTAGTTTTTATATTTTGTTTGGTGCTTTTTATTTTTATTTTTATTACTATTTTTTTTTCTTGGAAATTATAAAAAAATATGTGTCCGTAAGAAAGAAGAATGTAAAAAAGAAACCTATCGGTAGTTACAAAACACAACCTATAAGGCGGTTATGTAGCAATTTTTTTCATACTGGTAAATGAAAGTTTAATAAATAACTGAAAAATAAGAAATACTATAAGTAAAATTGTTTTCAACTGAAATTCCTTGATATTTTCTGTGAGAAATCAAAATCAAATTAATAAATGTTATATAAAAACATGAAACGAAATTTCTGCAAAATTAGGAAGATGCTAAATAAATGAAAGGTAAAGGAGAACTATTCGATAAGAGGTTTAAAAAAAAAAAAAAAAGTGCAAGGACATGTTTGTTTTTAGTTAATTCCTTTTTGCTATTAAAGGCAAGTAAATTGCTTGTTTTACAAACAGCGAAAAATAAATAAAACAATTTGTGGATAATCCTTTATATATTCTTAGAGGTCTGGAGAATGGGATTAAAAACTTGTACAATAAATAATAATAATAAAATAAAATGAAAAATGTGATGTAAAGAACATTGTTTAGTTATTTATTCATTATTTTCGTTGTTGTTGTTTTGAGACCAGCTATATTTCTTTTATAACATGAAAGAGAAAGTAATCACAATAAAAAAATAAAAGCTAACGTTTTGTAATGACTTCTTTCTTTTCTAAAAGTAAATTGTAAGTAAAATAAAATGATGCATTTAAACTAAGTATTAACTAACCCTTTTTTTAAGTGTGCGTGTGTGGGGAGGGGGGGGGGGAGGGGTTATATGTCTTTTAACAGAAAGCTCATCTCCAATTATTTCAATAAAGGGTAGGTGCTCCGGTGATTGGGATGCTCCAGTAATTGACATTAATCCCGAAATAATTAATAAATAAGAAAAATGATAAAATCATATATTTTACATATAAGAATTTTAACATTTTATGTCAAACACTGGAGCATAGGGTGCTAATAACTGGTAACATGAATAACGAGCAGTGTCAAACACTGGAACGTAGGGGTCAATTACTGATAAAATGAAAAACTGGTAGTTTCAATTACTGGTACATTAAGTGGATGTCAAATAAAAAATCATAAAAAAAATAATTGTTATCAAATGTATATATTTTAACATATATGTGGTTCTGAAAGTCTTTCATACCATATGTACTAACTTAAGATTTCTAAAAATATTTTCTGATGACAAGAACATTAAAAACATCAGAGATTGCTCTAAAAGTGTCAGTCACTGGTGCACTTACCCTATAATAAGGATGATACCGATATTTTATTCATACGTTTTGACACGATCTTAATAATAATATTTCTTGAATAACTCCCATTATTGGTTGAGCAACATGTATACATGCCAGCATTTAGAGTGTTTTTCAATAAAATAATAGTTTCTTTAGAAAACTTTAATTCTTTTTCTGCAATGCCTAATGCGCATATTGTGTAAAGCATCACTGTACAAGATTATCTGGTAAATTAATTATATGTTTTTCTCTTATACAAATCTTTTAATTGATTTCATTCATTTAAATTTTATCATACAAATAATAAGCAAGATCTAAAAGCAGATAATTTTAAAATAAGCTTATGTATCATTTTCATTAACTCTTTCTTTAATTTTTATAGTATTTCATTCATTTAGATTCTAACTTCTCATTTGATTTATAATTCCTAAATCTCCATAGCGAAAATAAGAGGCCGGTGTACATTATAAAGATTCTTTGTAAATTTCCGTCTTTCCATACATGTGCATATTATATTATAATAAATATATTGCATTATTAATAGTGTTAAAATATAACAGTATTAAGTACATTGACACATTAAGTGCCATGTCATGAAAGTTCAGTATTAATCACCGGTCAGCCACCGGTGAATTATGCTGAACTTTCGGTCAGGCCGCAAGTCACCGGACTGTTGCGGCCTGCGAAGACTGTAGCGGTGGAAATATATATAAAAATAGTGTCAAATATGTTGTGTTTTCAAAATATTATATAAAATGTGTAAAATATTATATAAAACTATTTAAATACGTTGTTTAAATCACATTGTTTTAAACAATTACTTAAGATTTATTGAAAATTTCCTTGAAACTATTTATTTTTTAGTGGGAAATATTTAAAATGCTCAAGTCTTTCTTATTTTGGACTAAATCTTAAAATTACAGTGAAGACTCCTTACCAACATTCAGATATATTCGTGAGTCCAGTTTAGTTTCTGCCTTAATTTAGACTTTAAAACACAAATTTTTAAATACCTGAAATTCGTATAAAATTTTACCATTCAATTATAAAAATATTTCTTATTAATGAACTTGTCAATGGATCCGTAAAATAGGTATTTACTCAAATATGTTTAAAAAGTATATAGATAAACAATAATAATTAAAAATTGGGGAGGCTGGAGTATTTTTAATTTATTCATACATAAATAAAACAACATGCACAAACAATCAATCAATATATATATATACATATATATATATATATTGCTTAAATAGTTTTGAAGAAATTTCAGTATACTCAATATTGCTATATTTTAATGCACGTGCATGCAAAATTTCTTAATTTTAAGATATGATATGAACAAATGATTTCAGAGTTCCATTATGTGTGGTTTTTACTTATTTCTTGTATAAATTGTATTCACTTCTATTTTATTAAGGAAATCTCGAAGTAAAAGTTAAAGAAAGCGATTTTAAAATATACAAGCATAAAATTACATATATGTGAACTGTAATAGTATGCAGAAAGTAGTGTTAATAAAAAATAAGAATTTCTTGAAATAGATGCACAACTATGCTAAACGATTTACTAACTTAAATACGCAGAGAAATGAAAATTCTTTTGCATTGTTCTTAAACTATTTTCTCATTAAGTAAAATTCAAAACCTTTTTATAATTAGAATAGTAAGTTCAGTTAAACGAAAACAAATTAAACTTCGTAATTTACTTGTTTTATATTTCGTATGTATTTATTGTAGGACAGTAGATTTACGAAAATGTAAACAAATTTAAATTCATTACATTCAGCAAAACTTAATAACATTCTGGTTTATGCAGTTTTACACAGTGAATTCTTAATAAATTTATAAGACATAAAAAAAAAAAAAAAAAAAAAAAAAAAAACACATAGAATTAATAAATAAATAAAAGTAAAAATTTTCTTAAATAATTTTATTGGTAGAAAAATAAAACACACAATGTTGCACTTTGTTATAAAATTTATACAAGTATACATTAAAATATAATACCTCTGAGGGTCTGGATATCAGTAAAGATTCTAGTCTGGGATAATCCTCTATTTTGATTTTCCAACTTGGAAATTGAAGATACTCCATATTTTTCTTTTTATTTCTCCACTTATTTTTATTTCTTCTCTGGAAGTAAAATATAGTTTTAAATTTGCAGAACAAACTGAATACTAGTTTTATAATATAACAAATTCTTATTCCTAGCCATAAAATGTAAATACAATCACACGCGAAAGCAAAAGTAATTAAAATATTCTCCAAAACAACTTTCTCCAAAAAAATTTCTTTAGGGAAAAAAAAAAAAAAAAAATACAAAAATTGTCTCAATATTATATACAATCAGTTTATTAAAACGGGAAATTATTTCTTAGAACATTAACAAAAAGAAATATACTGGGGAAAAAAATAAAAGGAAAAGGAAAAAAAAGAAAAAAAAAAATCTGTGACTGACATCTGAGAAATAGACTCTAGTAAAAATAGTTCCATGTCATTCTTATAAATTTTTGTTCCCTTTGCTAGGGAGCTTTAAAAGCCCTATTAGAGTGTTTTCATATATTATTGTGGTCAATCTTTATTTAAAAAACTCTGAAAATAAACGCAATTTTGATTTGTGACCCATCTCAGAAAATCAAACAAAAATTTCTCGCAATACAAAGCATCAGGGACTGATTATCGTAGGGGCACATGGGTCAAGTGGCCCCGGGTGCTGAACAGCATGGACCTTAAAACCCATTTCTTATATTTTAATTCAACAAATTCTGCTTTTAATGCATAAATAGCGTATTAAAAAATTTTTTTAGGTGCGAGGAGGGGAATGGTGGAGGCCCAAGAAAGTATGTGTGCCCCGGGCCTAACACGAAGTTAATCGGCCCCAGCAAAGAATTAATAATATTCATAATATTGTTTCACCATCTAGAAAAGTATAGACTAGAAATTCTCCATCAGTCCATCTATCCAGGTTATGTGTTTACCTTATATGCATAGCTCGGAAATCTATATTTCTAGATTAGAGATTCAGAAAAAGGTTTATTCATTCTAGGTAAAATCAGTATATTATTTTTTTTCTCGGTGTAATGTTCGACAATAAACACTTAATTTTGTGTTTAATTAGTTTGCAAATAACTTTTTATTTTTGAATTACTTTAATAAAATAACGCAAAAATAACATTTGCTTATTTTATTTTATTTTTTTTTTAATAATTGATTTATAATATTCAAAGGAAAAAAAAAATAATCAAGTAAACAAATCATAAGCTCGGATCTTAATTTTTATTATAACTTATCTTTATTTTGCGATTATGATAAATAACTGTACTGAATGTGGAATTCCTAAATATTCTTAATCTGGAATATTAAAAAAAAAAAAAAAAAAAAAGAAAAAAAAACTGCTTTAATATGAATAAAATACGCTTTCAATACAAATTCAATGTAACCTTTTGTAAAAAGAAATGACCTAATTTTTCAAATATCTTTCACCCACTTTGTCCTTGTTCATACCATTTACGGCAACAGAATGTTATAAGAGATTTAAAAAAAAAAAAAAAAAAAAAAAAAAAAATCCAATCTGTCAGTGAAACACCTCATATAATAATAACCCATATAAAAATGAAACTCAAATATGATATCAATTATTGCCGCGCCCTTTTTAACAAGGTTAAAATGTTAACGAAATATTTATAAATCACTTGCATTTGCTATGAACATAAAAAGAGAAATTTATTCAACCGATAACCAAAAGACAATGCACAATTATACGTTATCTTGTGTATTTAAACTATCTATGATTCTGAAAGAGGTCAGTTGTTTGTTTAATTATACAAGGAAAAATGTTCATTCTGGTTTGATTTTCTAACTCACATTGTCAGAAAATTTGCATTTGACCCACTTGTAAAATCAATGAATGTGAAAAGCGTACCCTTTGTTTTGTTTTCTAATATGGTTGAGAATGTAATATATATAAAACGTATGTAACTTTTATTCTATTGAGTCCTAAATTATTATTTTGTAATCTAGTTTTAATATATATATATATATATATATATATAATACTATAATTTTACTCAAATAAGTTCCATTTTATTGCTATATTTTATATGAATAATTCATTCTATTCCAGAAATTTATTTATATATTAACAGTACTATGCTGGTTTCGTTAAATTTTTAATGGGGAATATTTTAACCCGGAATATTCGCATACCTGAATTACAACATCGTATCTACGTAACAGAGAAGAAAAGAAATAAATATTTTAATAGATAAATGAGTTGAATTTGAGACACTGATGCGTAAGATCATAAGCAGAAAATCACAAATTCCAACACGGGCATAATGTCGTTTATGATTAACAGAATGTTAATGTATTTTTAAAAGACGATTTTAATACCCGGTTACTTCATCGATTGTAACCGGGATTGATTGCAATAAAAGAGCGCTGAAAGTTATTAACTTCTCCAAACTAGAAAAGAATTAGCAAACTAAAAGATCGAAACTAAATTCTCCAAAGGAAAAGACCGAAAATTGCGTCAAAACAAGTTTTTCTGAGACTTAAGGTTGCCAGTTATTGTGTTTTACATTGTTTATTTCCATTATAAATGCCTGAATTTTAAATAGTCGTTTCATTAATAATTGAATTATTAATAATCGAATAGGAAAATTCACCATAGGGCGAGTTTAAAGAAAATCGCACATCTACATAAATTACACATGCAAATTCATGTAAATTAAACTGAAGATCAACAGATAATTAATTTGTCAAATTAGCATTATTTTTATAGTAGCCGAATTATGTTTAATTTTCATTTTGATTAATTTTGTAATTAATTATAATTTTGATTAAGATTAGAGAGTAGCTTACAAAAAAAGGCATTTGAAGAGAAGATGACATGTGCAACGTAAATCCTAAAAATTGACGCTGCTTTAGTTTTTGATTTAAACTAATTAAGGTCAATTCTGAACTGCTAATAATTGAATCTATCATGTTTATCAACGATTTGGGGACTACTCAATATTGATTGTTAGTCTTCTTTTATACGAATTAATTGAGCTAACATTATCTAAAAGTAAATAAATCACTTGACTTTCAATGTATAAAGGCTTCATGATGAACTTACAGGATCATTTTTAGACGAAAATGCACCACACTTGTGAACATTGCAACCGAAATCATTAGAAATGAAACATTCTTTTTTTCCCCTGTTTTTATATTAATGAGTTACTACTGAAATTAAAAGAAAAAAATGGCTTCTTTTTAAAAATGTCACTTTGTGGCAAACTCAGTGAAATTTTTTCAATTGTAAAGAAAATTTGAAAACACCGTTCGATTTTTAAATAAATGAATATTAATGTCTGCAAGTTTCATCTGTTTACGAAAAACAGTGCTTAAAAATAAAGTCAGAAGTATAGCAATTTAAAATAAAAATTTAGTTTAAAAAAAAAAAAAAAAAAATCTAAAAATGTGTAAAAAAAAAATAAAAAAATCTGGCAATTTGGAATTAAAATCAGTTTTAAAATAAATATCATTTTCAGGTATAACACAGTTTTTACTGTTTTTTATGTTTATGTTAGACAAAAACTCAAGTAAAATATTTGTTTCCCCCTTTATTCTATCTTTCTATTAATTCAGGAAGTTCCAAATTCGATCTGGGGACGCGCTCGCTGTTCGGTAGTTTCTCGTAGTTTTTTCCGAAACTTTGGTAATTATAGGTATGAACCCTACTAAAGATCCCCCCCCCCCCCCCCACGGAGTGCATTGTACTCAGAACTAGGACCAGAGTGTAGTAAACCTTTCTTGTCCCGTAGACCACAACACCACACCCCCTCTATTATTTATTTTATTTGTATTACTTTCATGTATAGAAAATAAAGAAATTCGATATATTTATATATCTAAAACATATTACTTTAAAATATTCTCTTTTTTTTTTTTATCCTTTAGAGTTTGTAAAAGTTAAATTTTAAATTAACCATTATCCTATCGAAATATTAAAAGGTTTGTTGTTTGGAAGAACGAGTATTGTAATTACTCTAATTAGCTTTCGAAAATGAAAACTTATCCTTATGATCAAATACTGAAGCGGCGACATTTGATCCTTAAAACCGTCTGGTACCAGTCTGTCACTTCGTCTTCAATTCAACTGGCAGCTGAATTCAAGACTCGTAAATAAGAGGGGTAACAGGAATTTATGCCATCTTACAAGTAATGTATCCGTTGAATTGGGATGTGGGGAAATGTGAAAATGTCTCTTTGAATGTCTTCTCAGAATATGACACTAAGTGCAGTGCTTGTCCTCACGTGACATAACGTTTTTCGTTTTTCTAGCCCCATCCCAAGTATGTTAGCTCTTTTCAACTCTTGTAGAAGAGACGCATCTGCTACGGATATGTCCCTCAGGACTTCGCAGGATCTCTGCTGCCACCCTTCTCAATGGCCTGCTTGTTGCAAGATATTGCGTGAGAAGACTTTTCTCTTCTTTTACTTCGTTAGTTTTGGTGTACTGATATTTAAATCTGTTAACAGATATAGTTTCTATTCAATGGGGTTTTGTTGAAGTATTAACTTTCATTAAATGATATAGTAGCTGCACTTTTTATGACTTACATCAAAGCTTCCTTACTTACGGTTTGTGCATCTACAGTGTTTAAGAGGCCTCTCCACTCATCGTCCCCAGAAGCCAGAGCCATTGTTATTCTATGGAGAATTTCGTCCCATTATAACTTATTAACTAACATATATTTCTAAATTCCGTTTTTACATTTAGAAACTTCACTACTATACAACAATTTATCGCTTTCTAAAAATTATTTTTTTTAATATTTTATTTTGAGGTTGTAAAATGTGAATTTTCACAATATGAAATTTTTCATTTTTGAGCTTAAAAATGAAATCTTAAAAATAAAAAAATAAAAAAAAATTTTTAGAAAGCGATAAATTGTTTAATAGTTGTAAATTTTTGGAAAGTGAAAACGAAATTTAAAAATGTGTATTAGTTAATGAATTATAATGGGGCAAAATTTCCCATAGAATAACATTGGCTTCATCTTTCGGAGACGATAAGTAGAGAGTCCCCTTAACGTTTTCATTCTGTTAGGGGTTCTTTAACATTTATACCATTTCTAATGTTACAACATTAAAATATTTTGCCCAGTGGCGGCTCGTGAACCGAAAATAGGTGAAGAGCTAAAAAGTAAAATTTAAGTAATTTCAATGCCTAATTTTATTAAGCATAATTTAATTTTTTAATTAATTTAATTATTTATCCAGATTTATCATACGTAGCCGTTTTAAGCAATATAGTTGAGTATAGGAAACTAATTCCTTTTTTGGGTTTCATGAAAAAATTTCTTTGTACATATTTTACGGTTTTCATTATAAATTCAAATTTAGTATGCAATGTTAATTTTAAAAAAGGATGCAAGAATTTTCCCATCGTTAGTATTTATTATTAATTTAAATATTTTAAATTAGATTTGAAAGTTTATCATGAAGACAGAAAACCATTCTCATTTAATTAAAATACTTTAAGAACTTTTTAAGAAAGTTAGTGGTTAACTAAATCATTACGTTTTTATCTAAAGTAATTGCATCATTTAAATATTTTCGCGTTAGTAATATTGGGGGGGGGGGGGGGGGACAGAAAAAAAGAAAGAAAGAAAATGTTTTTTATAAAAACGGAATAACACAATGAAGCACTTTCGCATATTTTATTTGAATCCCATCAATGGCTGAGTGGTTCTGCGCTCAAAGCTGGTAGACAGGAAGTGCCAGGTTCGATCTCAGGTCGCGCCCTTTGACCTAACCGTTCGGTTTTCCGTGGTTTTATCCGAAATTCGCGTAGACTAGGTTCCTTTAAAAGGATCCCACAGAGGGCAAGCCATCTATAGTCCTAGGGCCCCAGTCTAGTCAATTCGACCTTAATTTCTCCCAATCCAATATATTTAAAATACGTTCTATCTTTGTATTTGTGTTTAATACACAGGTATTTTATACCAAAAATATTTATTTTATTATTTCTATGTTATTTAAAATATTTTCTACCTTTGGTTTAATTTGCGAGTTTAAGTACTGAAAAATGTTCCAGTATTCTAATAATAATAATTAATAAACAAATTCGCATTAAAAAAAAATGTCCTCGATGTACTAAGAAATGACTTAATAATATTTAGAAACTGTATTGTTGGCGAATTTTAGTTACGTTCCATTTGGTTAAGATAAATAATGATAATAATAAATAAATAACAAGTACTTTTTATTTAAAAGCGATATTTTCTGTTTACGATTTCGTTATTTAACCATTTTTATTGCGAGGATGCTCAAGTTTTCATTATTTAGATGGCTCGGTTATTAATGATAAACAATAATCACATTCATGTGTTATTAAAAAACATATTTTACCAAACCATGAAATTTAAACAAGGTAATAATAATAATAATAGTTTAAAGCAATTTTTCAAGAAATGATATCTTCCGGTTACTCATAATTGAATATTTAGTGAATAATAATTGTTTTAGGGGAAAATTTCTCTTGTGTTATAGTCAAACTCTCGGATAATAGTTAGTGAACTATTAAATCTTTAAGCATTATTTCATTATCATAGCAACATTTCATTATCATAGTCATGATTTATATTAAATTAATTCATGAGTTTTTTTTATGTTTATTTATTTTTTTATTAATTCGTGAAATTCCCAGACTTAATAGTTATATATATATATATATTTGACCTATAACGTAGTAGTAATTTACAAATTATTGTTATTTTGTTACAAAATAATAATTAATAATAATAATAATAATAGGAATAAATGAATAATTCTGATTTGAAATATGGTGCAATTTAAATTTTGTAATTTTGATCATCTCCATATTTTATTTATTTATTTATTTTATTTTTTTTTTCAATTACAGTTTTTTTAATCGCTTTAAAATTATTTCTGACAGTTTTTACTTTAACACAATCTGTTTTAAACTTATTTATGAGCATTAAATTTGATATGTTAATTGCGTATTTCTTTTTAAGTAAGTAGTATTTTAAGCACTTTAAATTATTTTAATAAAAATCTAAAACTAATTTGTGACTATCAATGATCATTTTTTCATAAATAGTAGTACTAAGTGCAAATTTACCTTGAAGATTATTTACTACCCGATTAGATAAATGATATCTGCGAGATTTCTTTCCTTCTTTTTTTTAATATTACAGTAGGATATTATATTATTATTATATATTATTATATACAAATCATATTACATTTGTAATATATGATTTTAAAAATGGATACGAAATGATGTATTATTTAATTTCTAAGTATTAGATAAATACCGTCAGTCCATATATGGGAAATCAAATTTCATTCGAATAAAATTAAAACCTTTAACCTATTAGATTAATGGCATTTAATATTTATTTATTATATTACAATCTACTTATTGTTTTTCTTTCCATTCACCTTTCATACCATATTTAAAAGCTATGTAATATCCACCAATAATGATAAAGCAATTTCCTATGAAAACATAACTTATCAAATCATTACCTACTAACTCCTTTTATCTGAGATTTAATGGCTGCTATTAGCATGTAAATCTCTACATTTGATATAGATAACTGTAATATGCTTTATTTAATCCCACATAATGAAACCGCTGTAGACAACAAATGTTTTGATTGTTATTTTCCCTTACATTCGAAGACGGAATGATTTATGAAAATCGACTGTCCTAGTCCTATCGTAACTCAAGAGACGCCCTTAAACTGACATTAATAGCCAATGGAGGATTTTTATTGGCTGTTAGCTTACGGTGTAAAGTGGCTTCAACCTTCATTGGCTGCAGTTTAATCTCATACTGTAAATATGCTATTAGAGTGAGCTACCTAGTGCATATTGTTAGAAGAGGTAGACAAAACTAATGTACGCCATTTAAACGTCATATTTAATACAGCTTTGATTTCGTAAACCGCCTGTTAAAAGGTGTTTTCTTTTAGAATGTAGTTGGTTAGAAAAGATGAATGAGAAACTAAATAAAATAATAATAATAATAATTTCCCGTGAAAATAATAAAATTGATAATATTATCTTTTGATTTTAATAGTTTTTGTTAAAAAGCGAAAAGGGAGAAATAACAGAGTTAATTTTTTAACCGGCCCAGAATGAAAATATTTTGTGCTAGATGGTTAAAGATATTTTAAGATTTTAAGATACATTTTAAGATTTTGGGAAAATCAATAATAATAAAAATGTACATTAAAAAAAAAAAAAAAAAAAAATTAAATTTAAAAGCATAAAAAAAAAAAAAAAAAAAAAAAAAAAAAGAAATCTGCTGATTCTCAAGTAGTTTGATTAGTGAATATAGTTATTTTTATGGTTAAAATGAATTTGATATTAGTCACTTTGACGTAGACGTAAAATAAATTTACTGGGCAATTTTATTTGGATGTAATTTAGGTTCAATTTTGATTGTAACATAAGACATTTAAATTCCTGTGTTATGATTTATGAACCAATTTTTTTTTATGGAAAAGGAAAATTAATTTTAACAGGAGCGAAATGTGAAAGGAGCAGGACTGCAACCTGGTTCTTTTGACTAATCCTGACCTCGTCATTTTTCGTTAAAATTAATTTGGACTTAAAAATATCTTAATAAATAAATAATAATTGAAATAAAAAATAAAGTTAGTATTTTTTATATTTTATTTATTTATTTATTTATTTTGTGTGTGTGTGTGAATGATTTGAACTTTTATTGTATAATTAAATATTTTCGATGATTTTGACTTGAAGCAATAGTTTTCTTTTCGTTTTTTTTTTTTTTTTTTTTTTTTGTCTTTCTTTCATACAAAAATGTGTTTTTAGCGGTGATTATTTATTTATTTGTTACAAGTATCATGCAGATTAAACTTTAAAACTATTACATTCGTCTGAAGAAAATTTTGTTATTTTTTCTAACATTTTCCAAAAAGCTTATTAGTGAAAATAGAGTGATAATAAAACTTCGACTTCGTCCTTTACATATTGTTAATAAATGTCCCAAATAAATAATCCTTTACACATTATTAATAAGTTATGATATCCTTCATTATGGGTTTCCAATTAATTAATTTATTATTGTACTTAAAAGTGTTGGTTGACCAGCTCTTTATTTGCCACTTCAACATTGAACGTGTTTCTTCAGAAAAGAGTTTTTATATAAAAGTATGCTTTAAATAAAAGTATGTCATTGCAAGGGAAAGTATCAAAAATAAAATCATCTGTATCTATCTATATACCTATACACTTACCGACTACTTCAAATATTATAATACTATCATTTTTGTTAATAAAAGAAAAAAGAGAGAGAGAGAGAAATATGGTTTTTTTTCTTTTTTTTTTTACCGTACCCGTTTGTTACATTGTTTCATTTGTGTATATGGAAAGAAGCAATCTTATCCAGTCAGTCCTAATTTCACTAAATATCTTATCATTTACCGATAAATTGTATTATCAGTCAATATTTACGAAGTTCAGTTTCTACAAATTATAAGTCTTTTACTTTTTTATTTATTTCATTAAAAACATTTTTTATCAAAGCTTTCCCCCCCCCCTACTTTAAGCAAATTTGTGTGTGTGTGTGTGTGTGTGTTTGTTTGTTATTATTATCCATAAAATAAGTCTGTTAAAACAAAACAAAAACACATTTCTTTTCAATGCAAATAATTAATATATTTTGATAGTTTTAAAACTATAGAGCAGGCAAATTGTCCCGCAGTAGAAAAAAAAAAAAAAAAATAGTAAGAATAATGAAATCGTATACATGAAATACTTAAAATCATCACACTTAAAAGTGCAATAATTAAGAAGAGTTTATTATTATTACTACAATTATTAATGTGATTATTGTTCTCTCCGGAAAAGGGGCTCAATGAGTTTTATTATATCGCAATAGAGCTGCGCAGTGAACATTTCGGGAAAATGGAAAAACAATCCTCAACCATAGCAAACACTTTTACAATACTAAACTTTACTAAACATGTGATTTACTGGGAATGCCATAAGAATAAACCAAAAAAAAAAAAGCAATATTTTTGCATATAGTATGCAAATTTAAATATTTATCAAACGATAGGGTATTAATAAAACAAGTTTTGATTGTTAAATGACAGTTTATGTTTGGTTAGGAAGGCAATATTAGCGAAATGTGAGATATGAATACTTCAATGTAACATGAAAATTAATCAATTAGTATTTATGAGTCGATTTTTTTTTTTTTTTTTTTCCGATTAAGAAGAAATAAGTATTAAAAAATATATATATTAATATTTCAATATAATATGAACATTAATCAAAGAGAGTTTATAAATCGAAACATTTATTAGTAATGCGAAAAAATAATCGAATAATTATAATAATTAACTTATTTATTTATTATTATTATTATTATTATTTCACGATCTGCGTTATAAACATATGCGTCTGCTGTCTATAAAAGTTAGTCACGCAGATTAGAATATTGAAATTTCACTTACATACAAAAGTATACAGAACAATAGATTTTTTTCTATTTTAAGTATCTCAAAATATTATGTACAGTGAAACCTCTCAAGTTGGACACCCCTATAAGTTGGACAACCCTCTAAGTTGGACGCTTTTTTTCGGAACGGAATGTATCCATTAACACTATGTCTAACCCCTATAAGTTGGACACCTCTCTAAGTTGGACACTTTTTCTTGGAACCGTAGGTGTCCAACTTAGAGAGGTTTTACTGTATTTAGTAGCTGCTTATTTAAAAATGTCTTGGCTTTAAGAAAAAGAAAAAAAAATATTTGTCATTGCCTATTTTTTCATCTATTTCTTTCGGTATGCTATCGAGGATAACGCAGAAGGAAAATTTGCTTCATTGGTTTAAAACTTCTCTTAGATACGTATATTGTTAATAAAATTCCGACATTTTTCCTAAAATGTTGCAATAAAATTCAAATTTTCACTTTCTTTTTAAAGAGAAAATAGATTAAATAAAAATTCTTCTCGCATTTGGAATAAAAATGAAATATATTATTTGATTTCAAAATACTAAGAGCAAATTTCACGTATTACTCCTACAATACTATTACTACAATTATTAATTAATGTGATTATTGTTCTCTCCGGAAAAGGGGCTCAATGAGTTTTATTATATCGCAATAGAGCTGCGCAGTGAACATTTCGGGAAAATGGAAAAACAATCCTGAACCTTAGCAAACACTTTTACAATACTAAACTTTACTAAACATGTGATTTACTGGGAATGCCATAAGAATAAATCCAAAAAAAAAAAAAAAGCAATATTTTTGCATATAGTATGCAAATTTAAATATTTATCAAACGATAGGGTATTAATAAAACAAGTTTTGATTGTTAAATGACAGTTTTTGTTTGGTTAGGAAGGCAATATTAGCGAAATGTGAGATATGAATACTTCAATGTAACATGAAAATTAATCAATTAGCATTTATGAGTCGATTTTTTTTTTTTTTTTTCCGATTAAGAAGAAATAAGTATTAAAAAATATATATATTAATATTTCAATATAATATGAACATTAATCAAAGAGAGTTTATAAATCGAAACATTTATTAGTAATGCGAAAAAATAATCGAATAATTATAATAATTAACTTATTTATTTATTATTATTATTATTATTATTTCACGATCTGCGTTATAAACATATGCGTCTGCTGTCTATAAAAGTTAGTCACGCAGATTAGAATATTGAAATTTCACTTACATACAAAAGTATACAGAACAATAGATTTTTTTCTATTTTAAGTATCTCAAAATATTATGTATTTAGTAGCTGCTTATTTAAAAATGTCTTGGCTTTAAGAAAAAGAAAAAAAAAATATTTGTCATTGCCTATTTTTTCATCTATTTCTTTCGGTATGCTATCGAGGATAACGCAGAAGGAAAATTTGCTTCATTGGTTTAAAACTTCTCTTAGATACGTATATTGTTAATAAAATTCCGACATTTTTCATAAAATGTTGCAATAAAATTAAATTTTCACTTTCTTTTTAAAGAGAAAATAAATTAAATAAAAATTCTTCTCGCATTTGGAATAAAAATGAAATATATTATTTGATTTCAAAATACTAAGAGCAAATTTCACGTATTACTCCTACAATACTATTACTACAATTATTAATTAATGTGATTATTGTTCTCTCCGGAAAATAGGCTCAATGAGTTTTATTATATCGCAATAGAGCTGCGCAGTGAACATTTCGGGAAAATGGAAAAACAATCCTCAACCTTAGCAAACACTTTTACAATACTAAACTTTACTAAACATGTGATTTACTGGGAATGCCATAAGAATAAATCAAAAAAAAAAAAAAAAAAAAAGCAATATTTTTGCATATAGTATGCAAATTTAAATATTTATCAAACGATAGGGTATTAATAAAACAAGTTTTGATTGTTAAATGACAGTTTTTGTTTGGTTAGGAAGGCAATATTAGCGAAATGTGAGATATGAATACTTCAATGTAACATGAAAATTAATCAATTAGCATTTATGAGTCGATTTTTTTTTTTTTTTTTTTTTTTTTTTCCCCGATTAAGAAGAAATAAGTATTAAAAAATATATATATTAATATTTCAATATAATATGAACATTAATCAAAGAGAGTTTATAAATCGAAACATTTATTAGTAATGCGAAAAAATAATCGAATAATTATAATAATTAACTTATTTATTTATTATTATTATTATTATTATTATTTCACGATCTGCGTTATAAACATATGCGTCTGCTGTCTATAAAAGTTAGTCACGCAGATTAGAATATTGAAATTTCACTTACATACAAAAGTATACACACAATAGATTTTTTTCTATTTTAAGTATCTCAAAATATTAGTAGCTGCTTATTTAAAAATGTCTTGGCTTTAAGAAAAAGAAAAAAAAAATATTTGTCATTGCCTATTTTTTCATCTATTTCTTTCGGTATGCTATCGAGGATAACGCAGAAGGAAAATTTGCTTCATTGGTTTAAAACTTCTCTTAGATACGTATATTGTTAATAAAATTCCGACATTTTTCATAAAATGTTGCAATAAAATTAAATTTTCACTTTCTTTTTAAAGAGAAAATAAATTAAATAAAAATTCTTCTCGCATTTTGAATAAAAATGAAATATATTATTTGATTTCAAAATACTAAGAGCAAATTTCACGTATTACTCCTACAATACTATTACTACAATTATTAATTAATGTGATTATTGTTCTCTCCGGAAAAGGGGCTCAATGAGTTTTATTATATCGCAATAGAGCTGCGCAGTGAACATTTCGGGAAAATGGAAAAACAATCCTCAACCTTAGCAAACACTTTTACAATACTAAACTTTACTAAACATGTGATTTACTGGGAATGCCATAAGAATAAATCCAAAAAAAAAAAAAAAAGCAATATTTTTGCATATAGTATGCAAATTTAAATATTTATCAAACGATAGGGTATTAATAAAACAAATTTTGATTGTTAAATGACAGTTTTTGTTTGGTTAGGAAGGCAATATTAGCGAAATGTGAGATATGAATACTTCAATGTAACATGAAAATTAATCAATTAGCATTTATGAGTCGATTTTTTTTTTTTTTTTTTTTTCCGATTAAGAAGAAATAAGTATTAAAAAATATATATATTAATATTTCAATATAATATGAACATTAATCAAAGAGAGTTTATAAATCGAAACATTTATTAGTAATGCGAAAAAATAATCGAATAATTATAATAATTAACTTATTTATTTATTATTATTATTATTATTATTTCACGATCTGCGTTATAAACATATGCGTCTGCTGTCTATAAAAGTTAGTCACGCAGATTAGAATATTGAAATTTCACTTACATACAAAAGTATACAGAACAATAGATTTTTTTCTATTTTAAGTATCTCAAAATATTATGTATTTAGTAGCTGCTTATTTAAAAATGTCTTGGCTTTAAGAAAAAGAAAAAAAAAATATTTGTCATTGCCTATTTTTTCATCTATTTCTTTCGGTATGCTATCGAGGATAACGCAGAAGGAAAATTTGCTTCATTGGTTTAAAACTTCTCTTATATACGTATATTGTTAATAAAATTCCGACATTTTTCATAAAATGTTGCAATAAAATTAAATTTTCACTTTCTTTTTAAAGAGAAAATAAATTAAATAAAAATTCTTCTCGCATTTGGAATAAAAATGAAATATATTATTTGATTTCAAAATACTAAGAGCAAATTTCACGTATTACTCCTACAATACTATTACTACAATTATTAATTAATGTGATTATTGTTCTCTCCGGAAAATAGGCTCAATGAGTTTTATTATATCGCAATAGAGCTGCGCAGTGAACATTTCGGGAAAATGGAAAAACAATCCTCAACCTTAGCAAACACTTTTACAATACTAAACTTTACTAAACATGTGATTTACTGGGAATGCCATAAGAATAAATCAAAAAAAAAAAAAAAAAAAGCAATATTTTTGCATATAGTATGCAAATTTAAATATTTATCAAACGATAGGGTATTAATAAAACAAGTTTTGATTGTTAAATGACAGTTTTTGTTTGGTTAGGAAGGCAATATTAGCGAAATGTGAGATATGAATACTTCAATGTAACATGAAAATTAATCAATTAGCATTTATGAGTCGATTTTTTTTTTTTTTTTTTTTTCCCCGATTAAGAAGAAATAAGTATTAAAAAATATATATAATAATATTTCAATATAATATGAACATTAATCAAAGAGAGTTTATAAATCGAAACATTTATTAGTAATGCGAAAAAATAATCGAATAATTATAATAATTAACTTATTTATTTATTATTATTATTATTATTATTATTTCACGATCTGCGTTATAAACATATGCGTCTGCTGTCTATAAAAGTTAGTCACGCAGATTAGAATATTGAAATTTCACTTACATACAAAAGTATACACACAATAGATTTTTTTCTATTTTAAGTATCTCAAAATATTAGTAGCTGCTTATTTAAAAATGTCTTGGCTTTAAGAAAAAGAAAAAAAAAATATTTGTCATTGCCTATTTTTTCATCTATTTCTTTCGGTATGCTATCGAGGATAACGCAGAAGGAAAATTTGCTTCATTGGTTTAAAACTTCTCTTAGATACGTATATTGTTAATAAAATTCCGACATTTTTCATAAAATGTTGCAATAAAATTAAATTTTCACTTTCTTTTTAAAGAGAAAATAAATTAAATAAAAATTCTTCTCGCATTTTGAATAAAAATGAAATATATTATTTGATTTCAAAATACTAAGAGCAAATTTCACGTATTACTCCTACAATACTATTACTACAATTATTAATTAATGTGATTATTGTTCTCTCCGGAAAAGGGGCTCAATGAGTTTTATTATATCGCAATAGAGCTGCGCAGTGAACATTTCGGGAAAATGGAAAAACAATCCTGAACCTTAGCAAACACTTTTACAATACTAAACTTTACTAAACATGTGATTTACTGGGAATGCCATAAGAATAAATCCAAAAAAAAAAAAAAAAAAAAAAAAAAAAAAGCAATATTTTTGCATATAGTATGCAAATTTAAATATTTATCAAACGATAGGGTATTAATAAAACAAGTTTTGATTGTTAAATGACAGTTTTTGTTTGGTTAGGAAGGCAATATTAGCGAAATATGAGATATGAATACTTCAATGTAACATGAAAATTAATCAATTAGCATTTATGAGTCGATTTTTTTTTTTTTTTTTTTTTTTCCCGATTAAGAAGAAATAAGTATTAAAAAATATATATATTAATATTTCAATATAATATGAACATTAATCAAAGAGAGTTTATAAATCGAAACATTTATTAGTAATGCGAAAAAATAATCGAATAATTATAATAATTAACTTATTTATTTATTATTGTTATTAATATTATTTCACGATCTGCGTTATAAACATATGCGTCTGCTGTCTATAAAAGTTAGTCACGCAGATTAGAATATTGAAATTTCACTTACATACAAAAGTATACAGAACAATAGATTTTTTTCCATTTTAAGTATCTCAAAATATTAGTAGCTGCTTATTTAAAAATGTCTTGGCTTTAAGAAAAAGAAAAAAAAAATATTTGTCATTGCCTATTTTTTCATCTATTTCTTTCGGTATGCTATCGAGGATAACGCAGAAAGAAAATTTGCTTCATTGGTTTAAAACTTCTCTTAGATACGTATATTGTTAATAAAATTCCGACATTTTTCATAAAATGTTGCAATAAAATTCAAATTTTCACTTTCTTTTTAAAGAGAAAATAGATTAAATAAAAATTCTTCTCGCATTTGGAATAAAAATGAAATATATTATTTGATTTCAAAATACTGAGAGCAAATTTCACGTATTACTCCTACAATACTATTACTACAATTATTAATGTGATTATTGTTCTCTCCGGAAAAGGGGCTCAATGAGTTTTATTATATCGCAATAGAGCTGCGCAGTGAACATTTCGGGAAAATGGAAAACCAATCCTCAACCATAGCAAACACTTTTACAATACTAAACTTTACTAAACATGTGATTTACTGGGAATGCCATAAGAATAAACCAAAAAAAAAAAAAAAAAAAGCAATATTTTTGCATATAGTATGCAAATTTAAATATTTATCAAACGATAGGGTATTAATAAAACAAGTTTTCATTGTTAAATGACAGTTTTTGTTTGGTTAGGAAGGCAATATTAGCGAAATATGAGATATGAATACTTCAATGTAACATGAAAATTAATCAATTAGCATTTATGAGTCGATTTTTTTTTTTTTTTTTTTTCCCGATTAAGAAGAAATAAGTATTAAAAAATATATATATTAATATTTCAATATAATATGAACATTAATCAAAGAGAGTATATAAATCGAAACATTTATTAGTAATGCGAAAAAATAATCGAATAATTATAATAATTAACTTATTTATTTATTATTATTATTATTATTATTATTTCACGATCTGCGTTATAAACATATGCGTCTGCTGTCTATAAAAGTTAGTCACGCAGATTAGAATATTGAAATTTCACTTACATACCAAAATATACAGAACAATAGATTTTTTTCTATATTAAGTATCTCAAAATATTATGTATTTAGTAGCTGCTTATTTAAAAATGTCTTGGCTTTAAGAAAAAGAAAAAAAAAAATATTTGTCATTGCCTATTTTTTCATCTATTTCTTTCGGTATGCTATCGAGGATAACGCAGAAGGAAAATTTGCTTCATTGGTTTAAAACTTCTCTTAGATACGTATATTGTTAATAAAATTCCGACATTTTTCATAAAATGTTGCAATAAAATTCAAATTTTCACTTTCTTTTTAAAGAGAAAATAAATTAAATAAAAATTCTTCTCGCATTTGGAATAAAAATGAAATATATTATTTGATTTCAAAATACTGAGAGCAAATTTCACGTATTACCCTCCCCCCCCCCCTCACACACACACACACTTTTCTTTAAAAATTAAATATAAAATAAAATAAATCGTATGTGTAAGAAATTTTTGTTCTGTTCAAGAGAAGCTTTTAATTTTAATTATTTACCAAAATAAAAATAAATAAATAAATATTGTTCTTTATAAAATTGGTATCGGATCTGTGTTTGAAGTTTCATTTTATTTTACTATTATGCTATTTGTGTAATATGATTATATAGTTAACTTTAATATAGCAGTTGCAGGAAAAGAAAAGGATTTACTTTAGTAACTTGTATGTTTATATTTGTTTTGAAATATAAAAAAAGAAAAAAGAAACATTCACTTCCAAAATATTTTTTAAATCGGTATCATTAAAGTAAAATATTTCATTATTATTACAATTATTTTTATTGCCTTTTTTAAGAGCAATAAATTTTTTCTTGGTTTTATTTCTATTAATAAAAAATATTATTATGCTATAAATAAGTTAATTACTTCATAAGAATTTTTAGTAAAATTCATTAATGATACTAGTACGAGAACAATTTTTAATTGCCCCTACATCAAAAATTTCTTTTGCCAGAATAACTCTAGTTTATGCAATTATATATATTTAAAAGCTATTTTAAATCGTTTAACAAGTGTTCAATAATTCTTTTGAAAATTTAAAGAATCTGTTTATTTTATAGGTCAGCATATTTGTTTACTATGAGCTTAGAAATATACATAAATTTGATTTTACAAATTTGAAACTATGTGGTTTTAATGAAGGTTTAATGTGTTTTAAACTTGATCAAAGAAATTTAATGCTTGTAGTTTTCAAAATTTTACAAATACTAACACAACGAATAAATTAAGATCGAAATGCTTTGTTTACATTCGTCTGCATTCATTAGTTTATTGGTGACCCCGCAGTCTTCAAAAAAGATTCTACATAGAAAAAAAATGTTTTATTGAAACAACCAAACTTCTGTTGAGGTTTTATGAATAAAAAAATTTGGCTGATTTAACTAATTATTTGTTGCTTCAACATTTTTTTTTATTTTTATTTTTTTTTTTTTTTTGAACAAAATGTTTTGTTGAAACAACAAAAATTTTAAACAAGAGGAGATACTTTGTGCTAGGAATATAAAGGAAATTATAACAACGTTAAAAAGAGCACGAATTATTTTTATATTTGTGTTAATTTTAACGTTGTTTCATTTTCCTTTAGGACAAAAATTTTGTTACGTCAGTCATTCCCCCCCCCCCCTTCTTCTTTGCTGATACAGCCTCAATCAAATTTTATTCTTTCAACAAAACACTTTTTATGCATATGTGTAAAATTTTTGAAAAAAAAAAAAAAGAAAGAAAATAAACTAAAAAAAGAAAGAAAGAAAATTCCTTGGAAGCTAAAAAATATGATAGTTTGAAACTACGAAAGTTAATAAAATATTTCTTCATTTTCCCCTTAAAATAATTCCTGTAATATTCTAAGGAATTGAGGGGGAAAAAAATACTCGACACAAAAAATAAATAAAGTAGAAAAGTCAAAAGAAAAATGTCAGTAGTTATTTTTATCGTCGATTGTGACAAACCAAATGAAGAATTGTTTAAGAAAATGGACCCAGTTTATAATGCACACACAATATAGATATAGTATCTGAAAAATATAAGTAGTTATAGGACATTTATTGGGATGGAATGGGGAGGGTTGGAAGGCGTTTCGAAAAAACATTGACTAAGGGAACAGAAACTGTGGAAAACAATGCGGAAGAAGAAAAAGAAAAAGTGAAAAATAATATGTAATATAAAGACACCAGTGTTCGCCATCTTCATAAAAGACATGTTAAAATAAGCGTTTAATAGCATCTATGAATTTGGATCCGCCCGCAGTAGATTCTCTAGAACCAGAGAATCTTGCTCGAGCGGATTCAAATTCATAGATGTTAATTAACAGTTATTTTAACGTGCCTTTTGTGAGGTAAAACATTTTATAAACTTTGACTGTTCAGATTTAAATTTGTAGCCTGCATATGACACACACACACACACACACAGAGAGAGAGAGAGAGAGAGAGAGAGACTAGAAATCCTTCAGTAAACCGAACTGAAGGATTACTGAAGGATTTCTACGAGAGACTAAATAGCTCAGTTTTGTCCAATAAAAAAATAATAGTAATAGGTCCTTCATTCTTTTCCCTCCCTCCCTCACCATAGCCCCCCCCCCCCCCCCCCCATCCGTGCAAGCTCCTATAGACGGGAGGTGTCGGGTGATTTTTTTGAAAAAAAAAAAAAAAAAACAATCGCTGATTTAAATCACTTCTTTTAAATATGAATGTTATTGGCTTTAATGAAATGAAATTGTTTATTTAGCTGTAAAAAATGAGATTTTTAAATATTTCTTATGTAAATTTAAAAATACAATTTGTAAAATAATAACATAATATTTCATTAAACGAGCTAATATTTCTCGTATCTTGACTTTAACTTAATCTCTACTAAGCAACATTAATAAACACAAAAATTATACTTTAATTTTCTTAATTATTTATACATTTTATTATACATTTTAATTATTTATAAGAAGTACAGCCTTATCACTGGGGTATGAATTATAAATATTTACTTAGTGTAGAATTAATTAATATATTTATATGCTAGTTCGCCTTTGCCCGCCTTACGCAGGGGTGAAACTTTTCAGGGGCTACCCCTGAATTCAGGGTTTTTGAAATTTTTGCTGTTTCTGATTTTCATGTAAATTATTTTGTTTTTACAGAAATTTCTTATTTTGAATGTTTAATTTGCCTTATAATGTATTAAGAACTCTCCAAATATCATTTAATACAGGTAGCCATATGATATTTCATTATTAAATCTTCCCTATCTGCATGCAAATATCAGTTTTCAGGGTTTTTGCATGCTAGGTAGTTTCACCCTTGCTTACGGTTGATATTTAGAAGAGAAAATATTTTCTTGCTTATTTAACTCTCATACCAGTTTATATCATTTACTATTAGTTCATGATATTTTACAAATAATGGCATTGTAGTATTTAAAGAGCCCTGAGGCCTCCAAGGAGTTTTAAAAACATCATAACCTTTTAATTTAATTACAGATAATCAGTTATATACAGTTCGATTAATGAATTGTACCCACTCAATATAAAAAAGATAAAGGAATAAGTAAAAGTATTCAGATGGTAATGAAAATGTGAATTTTGTTAATGGGTAAAGTGTGAAAAAATTTTCTTGATATCGCAATTAATTCATTATTATTTTCTTCTTCTTCCTTTTTTTTTTTTTTTTTTTTTTTTTGTTTAGAAACTATGAGTGAAAATTTATTTCTCTTAATAAATTGCTTCAGTTATGATATAATTTTTCCCATTAAATTATCCTTTTCCAAAATTATTTTATCTATACCGTGAGTGAGTAAGATGTTATTTTCTTTATTTCACAACATTATTGTAGCTACAAGGTCAGACTCAAGTTCAGTGGCTCATGCTACTGCATTTGTGATTGCTATAAAACTATTTCTCATTATGAAGATTACTATATTGAATAAAAATATTAGTAATAAATGCCGACATGGATATTTTCTATGAGAATGAAATATTATTTATATTTTTATAATTTAAATAAATGATTGATTGTGTGGATATTGTGCATATATATACACACACCACACATACACATAATAAAACACAAATGTTGTACAATAATGTATGAATAGTTTAAAAAAATCATTAAAATCAAATAAATCTTGATTAAAAAAAAAAAAAAAAAAAAACCGATTTAAATAAAAAAAATCAACAACCTAACAATTCGGAGTTTTCCATGGTTTTCACCCAAATATAGACTAGGTTTCTCTAGAAAGACACCCCATCCAGGCCAGGCCCCTTGCGCTGTCTAACAGTTTTCATATGATGACAGTTCACAATATATTTTCGCCAATAGTGGGCATAGTAAGCTATTTTAACATCATTAAAATACAATTTCACTTCATGCAATCATTATGCTTACATATCTATACGCAACATTGTTATTCAAAATAGATTGTAAATTCCTATGGTGAACACCAGAGGACGCTGGTTAAATTCACTCACTCACTCACAACACACAATATATGTCAATCTCACACAAATCCTTTCATTATAACATATTTAATAACATGTTCTTCGTTAGGGAATGATGAGAGTTACCTTAACATCATTAAAATCCTAATTTCACTCCATACAGTGATTATACTTAATCATATATACGAAATATTATTTATTCATAATAGATTATAAATTCATATTTTAACCACTAGGAGGTGCTGTGAAACATTTTAAAATATCATTCTTTAAAAAAATCACCCACTTAAATAGAATACTAATCTTTACAAATCCTTACTTGGATTATAATTGTCAATGACTGACGAACCGACTACCTGACGGTCAGTAATCCAGTGTTGATGATGGTGTTGGCGTTATATTTAAGGCTGATTGACTACACGAAAAACCTAGGCCTGGGTGATGTGCCCTTCGTGTGTGTGTGTGGGGGGGGGGGGGGGAGGGTTCTTTCTTAGGTGCCCTAGCCAATATTTACGCGAGTTACGGAGAAAACTACGAAAAACTCCGGACGGCTAGGTCGACGAGCGTAAGATGGGATCGATTTCTACACTTCTCATATTTTGGGATAAATATAGAAAGAAAATGAAAACTATAAAACTGGCAATATCGAACGAGTTGTAAGTTTTAATACAGTACATACAGATAGTTGACTTAACACAATTAGTACAAAAAAAGAAAATAAATTACAGTTTCTTAATACTTATATATTATATGGTTGCATCTCCATATAGCTAGAAACTTACTAATCCGTTGTTATTGATACAATAAAAAATAAGATAGTGGAATTCGTGTATATTTCAATTAATCAGACAAATGGTGAGAAATACAGAGTGCATATACATTTTTAACATCTTTTTAAAACGAATTTTATATAAAATATTGTTTAAAATACTCGGCATTTCGAATTAATCTCAGTCTAAAGTATACAAAATGTACTTTGCAATGTAGCTCTCTTAATACATGATGTACTTTATGTTTTCCATTCTGAAAAGGAATGTGTGCCGTATAGTATTATACAAAAAATTCGAATGCAGAGTTTAATGTATAGTTCATATATAATAGCAAAAGACAAAATATTTATTAGAAACGTAAGAAAAATGTATAAAAACTAACTTATCAAGTTTTTAAATCGTCCATTCAATATAAAACACAAATTCACCTTTTTCTTCATTTCATTTCTTTTTTTTTTTTTTTTTTCCCTTCACATAACACTGTTTTGTTGTATTTTTTCCACGTGGTTGTTCTCTGTTCTTTCACATTTCTTCTCCACATTTACCTATGAAACAATAGAAAAGAACTTATATTCTGAACATTAATTGCGAAGTAGACATAATATAACATTTAGTTTAAATCACACATTCATCTCAGATTTACAGTCTTCAATAATTTTAAAAAGCTAAGATGTCATTAGGTATAAATAAAGAAAAAAAAATTATAATAAATCATCCCTAATTCAGCACATACAATATTTGTTTCAAGTCCTCTTCACATAATGACTGAATTTGTAGGAAAAAAAAAAAAAAATAGCATTGAATGTACAGAATCAAAAAGGAGAAGGAAAGGGAAAAAGAAGTTCACGGGAATTTTTAGATAATCTGGTGCTGTGATAAGTAAAGCAATTTTACACCAGTTCTGACTTTCCCCATAATATTCCGTTAATCAACAGATGTTTAAAAAAATATCTTTCTACTATTATATTAAATAGAATAAAGTAATGGTTTCGTAAAAATTTTCGCTTTCGGGTTTTCGATGGATTTATACGTTTTGAGAGTTCTTGAACACGATTTGACTATTTTTTGAAAATGGCTGTTTGTGTGTGTTGAAACTTTGTAACAACTGTTTTTTAGGGACAGAATTTCCTATAAACGTGGAATTTTATACAAATTGATATGTAGACAATTGACATGTTACCTTGACAAGAATTAGTATACCTATCAGCTTTTGGTGAAAATCGTCCAACAGGAAATTATGGCTCTGCTGTAGAATTTTTTCTAAATTTTTAACATTGTTGTATAGGACAAAATTTCATTAAATGGGCGTAATCAAGATTATTTTTTACGAATAATTATGAAATAAAAAAGAATTGTTAATAATGTAATACTCAACTAGGAAAAAGAAAAATAAATAAAAAATAAACAAATAAATAAATGTCTCCGTGGGTGTAAATTTTCCATCTGAGTACTTTTATAAAGAACTTGTCAATACCTTTAAAACGAATGGTTGAGCAATCGATCCGTGATCATTTTTTTCCCCATTTTTAACAATAAACAAATAAAATAAAAAATAAAGATGTCATTTTGTAGAGCATAAAATTGACTTTCTTTGTGTATTTAGCTTTATACTCCTTTTAGGGGAAGGTCGTCTGCATGCATCATGGAGGGTAATTTTTAATAAATAATCAATTTAATAAATTATTCGTACTAAGTGAATTCGTTTTAGGAAAATATAAAAGAAAGTTTTGTGATGGCCATAACATGCTAGTTTTAAAACAAGTTCCTCCTTTTTAAAACCTAAAAGACCAAAATATAACTTAGATAAAAATTTTAAAATCCAAAGTGGAGGCTTTCGTGGGTGTACCCGCGTATAGGTATAGCTGATAATCGAGCTAGTATCCAGCTTATATCTTTACTTTCTTAGATATTTTACAGAATCACTCAACTTGGTAAATTACTAATTACAGCTTAACTCTCACAGTATTTTGAATGCTATTATATGTATCTTGTGATTTCTCATTGCTATATCTTTGGTGATTTCCCATTTGCTATTATTTTTTTCATTTCATCTTTCTATTTTATTGCATATTTCATATGAAGATCGATCGTACGCTACAATGTTTGATTTTATATGACCACTATAGTTTGAAATCTTGCAATTTTTTTGCTCTCTGCAGAATTATATGATCCTGAAGCAAAAATTCTTTAGCTTTTAAAAATGCGTTTCAAAAAGAGATTAGAGATTAAAAGGTCCTATAGAAAAAGACCAAGGAAATAATTATCCAAATAAATAAATATGTATATATATATATATATATATATATATATATATATATATATATATATATATATATATGTAATTGAATATAAATATGTCTACCAGCATCACTTATGCTATAAGAAAATTTCACATCTTATGGTAAGCTATGAATACACTTTATATAATCGGATATCTGCTGAAGGAAGGGCATTCGAATTCTTCCTTTTTGGGTTTTGGGGGGTTAAAAACACTAGATTTCTGACGACGAAAATACCTGCGTTTCTTTCTCAATTTTCATTTTTAATTTTTTTCTATATTCAACAGAAGAAAGTACTGGTTTCGTAAAAATTTTTGACTTTTGATTTTCAATAGATTTAGGCGTTTTGAGAAGTCAGAACACGATTTGACCATTTTTAGAGAATGTCTGTTTACATGTCTGCTTGTGTGTGTGTGACAAAAATTTTGTAGCAACTGTTGATCAAGAACTAATATACAGAATTTCATACAAATTCATATGTAGTTGTGTCTTGACATATATTAGTTCCTATCAACTTTTGGTGAAAATCGCCCAACAGGTATCATTCCACTCCTTTTTTTTTTTTTTTCAAAAAATTTAATATACTGTAGTACAGAACAAAATGTTATATAAATGTGTACAGTGAGAAGTATCCCTATCATCTATCTCTAAAATGCTCTATGCTAAATATTCTTTTAAAGTTTACACTGTTATAATTACATATTTGGGCGTTACTTTGTAGATATATATATATATATATATATATATATAATTTGAATTGTTTAGTACCGTTGTAACACTCAACAGACAAAAGATAGTTGAAGATACCAACATAAAATAAATTTTAATTGAGATTTATTTCGATTAAAATTAGTCACAGTATTAATTTAATTTGAGTACCAATGATTAGTAAAACAAGTAAAAATACTTACTCAGGAGGGAAATGACTCTAACATAACACATAAGCCTAACGATGAGAGAATTTGCAAAAACTTTGAATTATTACTGATATAGATATTCGGGTTTGAATTCTAAAAATTTGTATCATTTTTCAGCATTCAAACATAAAAATATTTTTTGAAAATTTATTGATCCATGAATCCTCTGAGTTATGAACATACGTTTAAAATATATCGTTAAACAATAATAATGTAAAATGTAGGGGAAATTTTAATAAGTAGCCTGATGCATTTTCATTTATTTATTTATTTATTTTTCCAAAATATTTAAAAGCAATAAATATTTGAAAGTAAACTGAAAAAAAAAAAAAAGCAACATCTACCATCTACCAAACAAATAAACACAAAATTTCGGGGAAGACATGTTTTTTATCAAATAATTAACTGAATTATATATCTTACTTTAACATCAAGAATAACTTTTAAAACTGTTTTGGGAAACATAACTACATATACATAAAAACATGAAATTTGGAATGAGATGATAGTTATAAATTTTTTTGTCTCACATTTTGTACAATTAACGATTATGCTTTTTCAAAATGGTCACATAAGCAAAAAGCAAATCAGTGAAAAGGGAATAAATAAATAAATAAATAAAAATAAAAAATAGCAGATTTAATATTTAGAGACATATACTTAACTGCTTTTCACAATCAGTAACTAGTTTTCCTTCTAAAACCATCCTTTCCCCCATTTTTTCAAACACGGATTTTCAAAAAAAATTAATGATAGACATTTAATATCAGTTTATAAATTATCCTAATGTCTGAAGTGTGTATTTGAAAGAGACTGTGATTAAACTCATATTACGCTCGTCGGCCTAGCCATTCGGGGTTTTTCGTGGATTTCTTCGAAATTCACATGAATATTGACTAGGACCCATAGAGAACTACCCAATGAGAGCATTCCACCGAGACCATGGATGCTAGCGTAATCAATTAGCTTTAAACCCTATACCTATATCCCACTACTAAATATTTATACGAAATTCGATTAATAATTTGTTTAAAAACATGTCAAAGAAAAAAGTAAAAAAAAAAAAAAAACAGGTTGTTGTTCAACTTTTGGAAATCTTTTCTGTTCATGAAAGTAAAGTTATAAAAGCAGAATGTGTAAGGTGATAGAGAATCTAATAAAATGGTTTCAGTGAATATTTTTAAAACAAAACTCTTTCATACAATAAAAATCACACAATAAAATTTACGCATGTGGAAGCATATTCGTCTTTTCCTAACTATATTGCAAGACGAAAACCATTTTTCGTTTAGCTTTCTTTCAAAGAGCCTTTTTTTTTTTTTTTTCAAAACATACTATTTTTATTGAAAATTAAAGATATCGATTTAATATTACTTTATAAATTATTATTGATGTTTCAATTAATGATCACATAAGGAACAAGCAGTCCAAATTTTGTGTATATTTGTTTAAGAGTTATATTTGAGAAAACAAGTCGTTGCTAACTCTCTCTTTTGAAAACCAGTTACGTTAGAACAGAAAATATTGAAAAACATAAATAGCGGTATGATAAGGGGATATAATAATATTTTTCAGTGAATATTTCTATGAAAGAATATGAAGAAAACTTTTCTATGCAATAAAAATTCCACTATATATTATAATATAATCCTTACTAAATACATTAAAAATAATTATTAAAACAAATAGATAATTAAATCATTGGTAATTATACATTGAGAGCAGAGATGGGAATTCGGCGCAGAACTCATACTACTATTTACAAAAATATATCTAAATATCTCTCTCTTTGTTCAATCGAATATTTATCAAGAAGAAATTTTTTGTAAATAAATAGTGGTGTAAAATCTGCGCTAATTTCTCAGCTCTGCGAAAAATCTAGCTGAAGTAAATAATAAATATAATTGAACATTTATCCATGAAAACCAATAAAGGAAAATTTTTAACGTGTTAAATTAAATTTCAAAATACAATGGGATTTTAAAGGATGTTAAGCTTATTAATAAAAAAAAAAAAAAAAAAAAAAATCACAATAATGAAACTGCTTAGAATAAATAAATAAATAGCAAATCTATTTTGCACACAAATATAACACTGTTATATAAAAATCAGTTTACATAAAAATCATTATTCAAATATTCGAAAGCCAAGCGTTGGAATATATACTTAAAAATTAAAACAATAAAATTTTATCTGTGAACTTCGAATACAATAAAAACTTTTACATATTAACGTAAGAAGAATGGGATTTTAAGTTATAGTAAGTTTATTATTTTTCAGAAAATGTATAAAAAATACTTTTCTGATATAGAGATTAGTCTTTTTTTTTTTTTTTTTTTTTTTTACCAATGTTAAAAGGTATAAAAGGTATTGTACTACTACTACTAATAATAATAATAGTAATAATAATAACTTAAACTATACGAATTAAAAAAGTGTGGGGTTTTAGGTGGAAGTTAGTCTATTAATTTTCAGTAAAAATATTCAGAATAAAGAAAAAATTTTTAATGCAACAAAAATTAGCCAATTTAATTTTTTTAAAATGTTTTCAAAACAAAAAGACAATTTTCAAGTAAGCAAAATTATATAATATTAAAAAATACTTAAAAATTCCGTTATTTAAATAGAGCAAAATATGAATAAAAACGTATCTAAGAAAAATTAATGAAGCAAAAATACTAATATAACAATATAATTTTACAAAAGGGTTGAAATTTAAGTATAAGAAAATTAAAATTCTGTTATAGGCAAATTTCAATTTTGGACGGTAGGACTGCTTTTATTTATTTATTTTTTTGTAAATGTATGTTGCAGGACTTGCTGCTTTATTAAAAGTTTTCATGGTAATAAAGAAAAAAAAATTATTAAGAAAAAAAAAAAAAAAAAACAGTCCTTTCATTTTAATAAATCCGACTTTTACAAATTTTAATTTAGTGCTCATTTTTAAAATAAATTCTCAAAATTATTTGATTTTAAATATGCTTATGAAGAGAAATACAGCTGGGAATGTTTTGCATTGTATATTCCGATTAAAGTTTATTCATAATAACATAAACTATAAATATAAAAAGAAATCATATTTCGTACAAGCAATAATAAATAATTATGATAAAAAAAAATATTTTGATAATGTTTGAAAATTTTTGTTATTATTATAGATATGATACTATTGTTTTAAACAGAATTAAATAATTTTATAATGTTTTGAAAATGACTTAAATTATTTTTAAAGCAGGTTTTAGGAGAATTTATAAACAATATATGAAAAATTCAAACTGAAGTTTTATATTTATGTAAATTAAAATCAATTAATATTAATAATACAGAAAATTCTTTTATTCATAAAATATTTCTAAACTTTTTGAATATTTTTAGTTGACTTTTGTATTTTTTTGTTCGTTAAACAAACGAAAAATATAATTTTAAAGTCGCTTTTAGAGAAAAATTTTCACACTGGAAGAATAAAACAGCAATTGTTTTCATGAGTTTCTAACAGATGGCGCTCCAAATTTAGGACTTTTAAGCTTATAAAAATTCTGTTTATATGCTGTCAGTTTTATCATTTCCGTTGTATTTTTATTACACACCTAAAATTTCTCTCTCTTTAAAGAGAAAATTTATGTTTTTTCAGAGAAATAATACTAAAATTTATTTTGAAAGCGATTCAGCCATTATCTTCCTTTTTTTCAATTTAAATAATTAAGAATTAATTACATTATTATTATTATTATTATTGATTTATTGAAAATATGTTTAAAAATATTATAATAGTATTATTTCAGGGAGATTTCACATAATTAATTTAATAAATGAAAGATATAAGGAAATATTTTTCAGCAGAAATAAAATAAAACTGTTGCAATATGAACTAATTGAGATTTATAACACTGAAAATTTAAATTTAAATATACAAAAATTGAACATATACTTGATGATAGTAATTTAATTAAAATTAATTTGAGTTATATTAAGGTTTTCCTTACTATGAGTAAATCTAGAATTTTTTACAAAAAATAGATTACCAAGATTTTATAAACCCATCCTTTATTTCATAAATATATCACTTTAAAAAAAAACTTACTTCTTCTTCTTTTTATTTATTTATTTCATTTACATTGACTTAATTTTATTTTTACGAGAGAGTATCTGAAGACACATTTTTACACACACACACACACACACACACACACACACACACACACACACACACACACACACACATATATATATATATATATATACTATAAAAATACAATTTATATAATTTAATACACATTATACTTTAAAATAATAAACTCTTACGAAAAAAAAAAAAAAAAATGATGCACTGCAAACAAACGGGCTAGGGTCCCTTAAAAAGACCCCCCGCGGAGGGCATTCTCCCTCAGGCGTAGGACCCCACTGTAGTCAGTTGAATACTAACACACACACTCGCAAAAAATACATACAGTTTTTTATTTTATTTTTTATGTTTTATCGTATTTAAAATTTTAGTAGTGATTCAACATACCATCAATGAGCATAATTTCTAAACTAAAATTACTACATTATTATATCACTTAAAGGCATAATTTTGACCTTAAAATTGCACTTTTTTCGTAAAATGGTAAATGGGTATTGTAAAAACGTTCATTTAAATAGCATTAAGAAATCCTATGAAAGAAAAATAATCTGGTGTGTCACTCACATCACTTTCTCTTACCCTGAAATGTAATACTATAAATACAGGTTGGAGATTAAGAGGTAAGATAACGATGTTACGTAAACCTATGTTAAACAATTCAAATTAGGCTTCGGAAGAGTTTTATATGATAATTTAATTCTGTGTGAGGGGGGCAACCACCAGTTTCATTAATGTACCTAGATTTATATAAAATTTAATTCGGTTATTAAAAAATAATTCTGTTTTTAAAAAATAATTTATAAAATTATTATTTAAAAAAATTATCTTTTATGATAATGCAGACGATTTCCATATTAGAGAGTAGTATAACACTAAATATCCAAAAAAAGTCCATTTTATTCTCAATATTAAAAAAAAAAAATACGATTTTTTTTTTTTCGAAGTTTTTTTTTTCGTTAAAAGTAAAAATAGAAAAAAAATCGATAACTTTGTTTTAAATTATCGCAGATCGATGGTTCAACCATTCGTTTTAAAGGTATTGGCGAGCTCTTTTGAAAGATATCCATCATGAAAATTTACTCCCCTCGAGTGGGGACTTCCCCCAAGGGGGGGGGGGGGAAGCGAGGCTCCTACATACACAATTTTTTTTTTCCCAGTTGACTATCTCTATTACAAAAAATATATATTCGTTTCATTTGGTTTAGTGCAGTCTATAGACGTTAAACTCTACTTACCTGCAATTTCCCCCATAGACGTAATGTATTAGAATTATCTTGATTGTCCCTGTACACGAACCATTTGCTTGATCTTAACGAAAATCTTACTGTAGCATCCCTATATAATACACATTTAGAATACCAAGTTTGGAATGTCTGCTACTATTTGTTCTTGAGATATGCTGATAACAGACAGACACACACAGACCAACAGCTAAAAACATGATTTTCGTATTCAGGGGACCTCAAAACGTGTAAATATAACAAAATCTCGCGTTCGAAAATTTGACCCAAAAACAGTACTTTCTCTACCTTATGGGTAAGAGAAAGTAAAAATTTTGATAGATAGCATAAAAACAAAAAATTCATAGTACCTGGCTTGAACATAATTCAGTGCAAGGCCAGAAAGGGGGGGGGGGGGGGTTAGCGTTAGGAGGTTCACCACCCAGCCGAAATTTTGCAGATTTGTGAACATTTTTAGAGATATGCATCATTTTTAGCACTCAACATTATGTACTAACCTCCCCCCCCCCTAATTTTTTTCTGGATACAGTTTTGATCACGTGGTTTCGCACACTCAGATTATCATCAGACTCAGTTATTTTTATCTCAGATCAGAGTATTACTTCACGCGGGGTTCGTTGTGTCTCTGTGTAGTCATCCTTAAATTCATTTTAAAAATCATGTTAGCGTTATCCTCTAATATTTATGCCAGACAGCTAGACAAGCATCCTTTGTAATTTTTGTAAAATATTAAAAGTACAGTATTATCTTATGTAATTGGGTTTACCAGAATTGTATTATATATTATAATAGCGGTGTTTTTTATATAGTTTAGAACACTGGGATATCAAATGAATTGAAGTAATCTTCAAGCCAAGGCTGTACCTATCGATATAGCCGAAAATCTTTAAATAATTGTTCAAAAATATGTTAGTATTGCCCGGTAGTAATTCTCCTTTATTACATCTAAGATGAATTCCACTCGCCAAATGCCCTCTTATAGTAAGTACAAATTTAATTCAAATATTGGCAGGTCAAAAAATCCTTTTTCAGAACTAACTGTAAGTACAGTTTTCCTAAACAGATTTAGACTTTTTATGGAGGAAACAGAGTGAAATAGTAAGTCCCAAAAAATCCATTTAATTTAAGTAGATAGTAAATTTGTACTTTAAAATTCATGTAAAGAAGGAAATAAATATTTTAAAACAAATACCAGTGTATTTCTTTTTTCCGAATATTGACTAAATGTTGTTTTTTCAGAAATGGAGACACTGTAGATTTACTTGGGTTTACTAGAATTAATTGAGTTTTTATTTTTTATTTAGTGTAAACATATATACAAAATACTTTTTTAAAATTTAAAGTACTTTAATTTTGAATGCGTACTTTTTAAAACTTTACCTGAAAAAATATACTTCTAGTTGTTTCTAAATCATATTATTAAAGTCGCATAAGCAGCAATTAGAATAATAATAATAATTTAATAAATAAAAAGAAAAAAGCCTATAAGAAACATTATATATATATTAATAAGTAAATAAATAGCATATTTTTATGCATAAATATTAAAAATACGTATTTAATTTTTAAATTAATATTTTTTGGATTTGTGTGTTTTTGTTTCTACGTATGTTATGCTTGAATTTCCACAACCTAAATGTACATATATACAGGGTGATCAGTTTAAAAGAGTACCCGTGGTTTTTTCTTATAACTCTTAAATCTGAAGGATGTGGCAACTATTCTAACATTGAAATATGATAGTTTGAACCTTGTTTAAGTTTGTGAGGCAATTTCTAACAATGTTGGACTGTTACAACTTTATTTGCGAGGTAAAACAAAAATGGAGACGCACCATTTTTTTTAATTCTTTAATAAATTTATTTTTAAGAAACATAATTTAATTCAATTTTTTACATTATCATTTCTCACAGAAAATGTTGAAAATATAAATATTCGCCACCATTTTGAATGCAAACATGAACACTTCGAAACAGGTTTTTACTTTGCAGCATTGTTGGTGTTATTGACGAGATTTCTTCAGTTATGATCTGTTTTAATTCATCGATGTTTGCAGGACTTCTCTGGAAAAGCCTATGAAATGATAATGTAAAAATGATAATGATAATGTAAATTTAATGTAGGAATGATAATGTAAATAATTTTAATTCAATTTTGTTTTTCATAAATAAAATTATTACAGGATTAAAAAAATTGTGCGTCTCCATTTCTGTTTTACCTGACAAATAAAGTTGTAACAGTCAACAGTGTTAGAAATTGTCTCCCACACTTAAACAAGGTTCAAACAGTTATTGTTCAGTGTTAGAATAGTTGCCACATCCGTCATATTTAAGGGTAATAAGAATAACCAACGGTTACTCTTTTAAATTGATCACCCTCTATATGTATATCTAAATAATTTATTTTTTATTTTATTTTATCTATTTATTTATTTATTTTTAACTGCAGTGAGTTTTCTAAAAACAGTTCGAAAGCCTTTTTACTTTTAAGTTAATTTATCGCAGAAATTTCTACCGTAGCAAACAAAAATTAATGAAACACAAAATATACACTAAACCAAATGTTAGAAATTTAACTTTATATACATATAAGATTTTTATTTTCTCGTTATGTTCAGTCAACGCATTAACTCTAAATGCGAATAATACAAAGCATACTGTGACACAAAACAAATATAATTTATGACCTTAATAAAAAACATGCAATACAATAAAGTAATTTATTTTTCTGCAAAAATAAATTACTGTGAAAATGCCCTCACCTTTACAAATGCTTCAAAGGATTTATTAAGTACTACTTGGAACCATTTACTTTTAGAAAGTGTAGAAAGGATAAGCAAAAGTGTAACTTATCTCGTATTCAGAAGCTTCCATCATTCTCGCATTTCCTGAGAACGGTCAAAAGATTTTCTCATAGAAGATAATATTTATCGCTGGATATTTTCACTTCTTATCTTGAAGCGAGGAGGCTTTTACCGTTGACGAGTATAGAACATATTTCACTTTCCGGTGTATTCACTTCAACCACGTTTTGCTAAAAATGAGAATAAAAAAGTGGTTTATTTTATTTTATTTTTTAAGGAATTTCATATACATTTAATTTTCAGTTAAAAAAAAAAAAAAAAAAAAAAAAAATCCTGCATTATTATTACTATTATTAATGGAAGTTAATTTAATTTGTAGACATCTAATGTAAATATGGATTTCGGTTTAAATATTTACTTAAACATACATTTTAGCTAAAATTATTCCATAAAAAAAAAAAAAAAAAAAAAAAAAAAAAAAAAAAAAACCTTCTTATTTATTAATACTTTTTCATCTTTAAATATCAAAAGCAGTGGTTTGCACTTAAAATAAATAAATAAATAAAAGACATGTCAGACGGAAAATTGTAAGAATGCTTTAGAAACAATAACATGCATGCCGTTTTGCCCTGAACAGGTTATAAAATAATCAACGGATTACATTTACTTTCTTCACATTTATTCAATTAGGACGATAGACTTTTTTTGCTTTTGCTTTTTAATTCCAGACAAAACAGACTAAATAAAAACGAGATTTCATTTTTATTTCTTCCTCTTTTTTTTTTTTTTTTTTCTTTTTTACCCTTTGGCGTCAAATTTTAAAAGAGTATCAAAATTAAGGGGAAATCAGCGAAAGAAATTTTAAGAAATTAATATTAGCATTGCTGAGAAATTCAACGGTACTTCATAGTGAAGAATTAGAGTTTTTTTTTTTTTCTTCACATTTATTCAATTAGGACGATAGACTTTTTTTGCTTTTGCTTTTTAATTCCAGACAAAACAGACTAAATAAAAACGAGATTTCATTTTTATTTCTTCCTCTTTTTTTTTTTTTTCTTTTTTACCCTTTGGCGTCAAATTTTAAAAGAGTATCAAAATTAAGGGGAAATCAGCGAAAGAAATTTTAAGAAATTAATATTAGCATTGCTGAGAAATTCAACGGTACTTCATAGTGAAGAATTAGAGTTTTTTTTTTTTTCTTCACATTTATTCAATTAGGACGATAGACTTTTTTTGCTTTTGCTTTTTAATTCCAGACAAAACAGACTAAATAAAAACGAGATTTCATTTTTATTTCTTTCTCTTTATTTTTTTTTTTTTTTTTACCCTTTGGCGTCAAATTTTAAAAGAGTATCAAAATTAAGGGGAAATCAGCGAAAGAAATTTTAAGAAATTAATATTAGCATTGCTGAGGAATTCAACGGTACTTCATAGTGAAGAATTAGAGTTTTTTTTTTTTTTTTTTTCTTTTTAGCTCATTTTGTATATTTAATTAGTATTTGTATATTTATTTAATTTATTTGATTTTATTAATTTTTTATTTTTAAAATGTTGTATGCTACTGAGTTTTTAAATCTTACCCTCGATTTTACATTATTATAGTTTATCAATATATTCTAAACATATTTGTGCATTAATTTATGGATTGATTGATAAGTTCTATATTTTCTTATTATTTTTTATGTTTGAATGTTAAAAATTTGCATGAATTTTTAACATTCAAACATAAAAATATTAAATCAATCAACCCACAAATTAATGCATAAATATATTTAGAGTATATTGATAAACTATAATAATGTAAAATCGAAGTTAAAATTTAAAATCTCAGTCGTATGAAATATTTAAAAGAATTTTAGAAGTAAAAAAGTTATTAATTTAATTTAATTTAATTTTTTAATTTTAATAGCTTTCGAGAAATTTTAATGTATTTGGTTTTGGTGAGTTTCAATGCACATGTATACAATTTTTTCATAATTATAAGACAGTATTTTCAAAAACCAATTTTCAATGCCCACCATCAGAGCCCGATTAACCTTACAACTGAAGGGAAGCACAAATCCATTTGGGGGCCTCCCTCATACAAACATCTTGAAAAATTTATAATTTTTTCATTATATTTTGTAGTTACCTGGAATTGAGGACAACTAAATTCGTTTAAAATGTGGACTAGTGAAAGCCTATATTCACCACAATATATGAAATTACTCTATTATAAATGAATGTATAAAAGCTTCATTAGCATATTTCCTATATAATCTAGAAATTATAGTTGTGCTGTCAAATGTACTGTGACTTCTCAGACAATATATAATCAGACAATGCATTTAGACCACAACCTGACACTTCGGGACCCATATTTTGCTTAATTTGGGGCCCTTTCAAAATTTTCCAGGGGAAGCACATACTTCTCGTGCCTATTGGACAATCAGGGCTTGCCCACCATTCCACCAACAAATGAATGTATAAATATATTGGTATATCAGAGTACATAGTGTTTTTTTTTTTTTTTTTTTTAAGTATATTTAAAAAAAAAAAATCTGTATAAATACCACAATAAAATTCATTGCAAATTTTTATAGCGTTAGTCGTTTCATAAATATTTTATAAATGTTCTCATCACATCTGAATAAAAATAATCAGACGCTTAACACCTCAAAAGAATAACTATAAAAAAAAAAAAAAAAGAGTAAGTTATATTAGAATTGAATAAAAAAATTAAGAAAATTTAAATATTAGATAAAATTTGTTTAATGTTGATTTATAATGAATTTTTCTTTTATTATAAATTATCATAAAATATTGATTATAAATAAAATTATAACAGTGTGAAAATATGGAATTAATAGTACTAATTATTTAACACTACTGGAGTTAAGGTGATAATAATAAAATAAGGATTTATTATTAATGTTATAATTTTTATGTCACAGCCGAGATTACTTTGTATTTTTTATACATAATTATTTTATTTTATTATTATTATTATTATATTTTTTAAATTTTCAGTGTCATTATTTTTTTATTTCAATGTAAAAACTGCCTCACATATGCCTAAAATTATATTTTAAAGGAAAATTTTCGAAATTTCTTTTCATTAAATACAATATTTCATTAAGTATATTGCTTTGCTATGCATCAAAATTATACTAAATTAAGATTTTTTCCCCCCTTTTTTAACATTAATACTTTCTATACTATCATTAAAAACGTTAAAAATATTTGAAGCAAAAAATTACGTTAAATATGCAATAATTTCAATAAAATATAACTTTGTATTCTTATACTTTTTTTAAATATGAAATATTGAAAGAAAATTACACAAAATTTAATAACTATCTATACACATTGGACTTTTTTTTTTTTTTTTTCTTTCCGAAAATAGATATATATTGGTTATCATTAAAGTTTCCATATAAACGACATCATGCAGAGAAAATATCCTAGTGAATTGCCACGAAATTTGGTATATGAACGAATCATGTGATTCGCTCAAAGAATAAAAATAATACGCTTGAAAAATGTCTGCTAGGTGTTAAATGGTATGATCGACACTGATTTTTTTTTTTTTTTTTTCTACAAAATGTTCATTAAGGCTATATATATATATGCACAAAATATTTTGTTGAAACAACAAAAATTTTGTTAAAGCTACCAAATGTTTTTGTTGCTATAACCTCAACGAAATTTTGTTATTTTAAATAAACATTATTTTCTGTACAAACAGAATCAAAAACTATTAAATAAATGTTCAAATTCTTCATGGATTCCATATCAATTCCTTAGTTACACTGTCAAAAAAAGTCCTGTTTGCTGCAGTTTGCTGCCAGAAATTTTCTGTAATTCAGAAAAATACGTTCTATCAACGTAATTTTTTCGTTGATAGAACGTATTTTTATGAATTACAGAAAATTTCTGGCAGCAAACTACAGCAAACAGGACTTTTTTTTTTTTTTTTTTTTTTTTTTGTGACATTACTTTGTGATATTACTTTTATTTTCATTGTTTTATTTTCTCTTATTTTTTTCCCTTGTGAAACGACATTTATTGAACATTTTTGAAAAAATTCTTTTTAACTTTTTTAAACGCATTCCAAGAATCGTCCACATACCAATTTGGTTACCATACACTCGCAATTTTCAGACGCAATATGCTGTTAACCGCGTAATTATAAACACCTTGATCAACCTATATGTGTGTTTGTCATATGTGCATCTTGTTTAGAAATTCCTCATTTGGCAACCAAATCAAATCTCCATCTTCCTTCTCCTAGGATCTGGATCTCCTATCTCAAAAAAAAAAAAAAAAAAAAAATTACAATAACAATAAAATAGTAGAAAATTCCAATTAAACAATTTAATAATGCTTTATAGCATCAAAATTCAGTTAAATAAATATCATGTTTATAAATAAATTTGATTACTCCATGAAATATTTCATAATAAATTCAGGTACATGTTTAAAATCTAATGTTTCAGTAAAAATAGAGTTCCTATTTAGCTGCAACCCAAAATTTTTAGAAATTTGGTGCACTATATTTAACAATTTTAGCTATATAAGTGGTCTAAAATAGAGAAAGTTACCCAGGGTTCGGGTTTAAAACTTCCGAAGTTGGTTTTGGACAGAACAGGTGATTTTTATCGTCCAAAATTGTCCCAAACTGTCCAATAATAAAAATTATGAGAAATTCCATTTTATAACTTTTAATTTTTTATTAGCAATTATAATTAGTAATGAAATTTATTTTACACAAAAAATTTAGCTCATTTTAAAAATATTTTAATTATGTGAAAAGAATGTTATAATTTTACAAGAACTATATAAAACAGAAATTTCAGTACCTTTAATTTCTTTTTTCTTTTTTACATTTAATAATGTATTCAGATTAAATAGCCAATCAATTTGTTTTTATTAATTTATTTTTGGCCATTATTATTATTATTATTATTATTATTATAGAATTTCTGTTTAAAAATTGTTTTTGAAATTATATATCTATTAAAAAATAAAGGTATAATTCGGCAATGAATTATATGCACTTCAAAAATGGCAGATATGTTAAGGAAAAAAAATGCACTTAAGAACTAACATTTAAAAATTCTGCATATATATTCGCTTAATTACTGCAAAACGAATTAAATAAGTTAATAAAATAAAACAAATAAAAAAATATTTTAAATATTTATTTTAAGATGATTTTCTGAAACCAATATTTATAAAGAAAGTATAATTTAAAATATTTTTCTTTTAAAGAAAACATTGTGTTTATTCATATTGCTTATATACATTTGCACGTTTAAATATTACAAATATCAATATTTGAGACACAATTATCCACATATTTTCTTTATATATTATAAGATCAATGTCAAATATTTGGAAAAGTTACTAAAAAACAAATAATAATTATATATATATATATATGCACACGTAATTATTTTGTAAATTCTTTAAATATTGTGTAATTTTAATAAAATGTAATTCTAAAAACTATAGTTTTGGACAGTTTAGAACACTGAGGTTTTGGACAGTACTATAAAAACCCTGGTTTATACCGTAGATTTACCATTGAGTCCGAAACCTTGTTAACCTTAATAAAAATATTCGTTGCAGCAAAATATGATTAGGAATACACTTTTCTTTTTCTTTCTTTTCTTTCCCTTTCTTCTACTTTATTATTATAATTATAATAATTACTATTATTCGTTAAGCATTGAACTATTATTTTTAACAGTACGTAAAAAATAGTTTAAAAACAGCTTTAATAACATTTTCTACCTGAATTTCGTCAATCTTATTGTACTCTTCAAGGCTGAATAATACAGAGGAAAAATAAGAAATATATTTTAGTGTTTTTCCACAAGATCCGGAAAACCTAGAAATGAAATAAATAAAATTAGAAAATGCCATTTAAGGAAAATATTCAGTATGCAGTATGATTATATATGGTATTATATGATTATTATATAATTACTATATTATATGATTATTATATGATATCAAGTAAATAAATAGTTATTATTATATTTTTATAAAGTAAACTTAATGTACAAGGCGATATATTTCATAAATTGTCATTTATGTAAAATACATTTTTTAAGAAGTAATTACAAAAGTTCACATTTCAGCGAAAACGTCCATGTAAACTTAAAAAATTTAATTAGTGTGCACTCTGAAGAATTTAATAAATTCTAAACAGTATTTAAAAAAAAAAAAAATAGATAGTATCACAAATGTTTATATTTCACCAAAAGCATGGATGTAAACTTACACAAATTAGTAATACGCTTTTCTGTTTCTTCATGTGTTCATTTTGTCAATTTTATTTTCGTCCGAGACTGAATCGAAAATAAATCACAGCATTATTCTTAGATCTGGTAAAACCTAGAAAAGGATGAAAAAAGTTTACTATTTGTGGTACTTGTCTACTAAATTTCTTCAGAATAAATATGTATTAATATATGTTGTTTTTACTATTTGTGGTACTTGTCTACTAAATTTCTTCAGAATAAATATGTATTAAAATTACCATCACAATCTGTGATAATAATGCCATCAAAATCTGTGATACGCCCACCAGTGACCCAGAGGTTCTGTTTTTACAGGTTACGCTCGTCGGCGTAGCTGTTTGGAGTTTTTGTGGTTTTCTCCGAAACTCAAGTGAATATGAGCTAGTACTCCTAAGACCACCCCATCACGTATGGTACTCCATCCATGGCTTAGTACTTTCATGTAGTCAGTTGTATTTAATCCATGCACCATTCCAATACCTACATTCATGGTAATATTAATACTAATGTTTGAAGGGGAAATATTTAGTAAAACTTAAGAATAATTTTATAAAACCAAATTTTTATAAACTTACACAGGGATTAATATGTATTCTGCCAGAATTTTTATGTACTTTTGGATTTTTTGTCTGATACCTTACAGACAATATTTTAAGTAAATATTTTGTATCGAAATTGAGTGTGGAATGACGAAAATTTGTTTGTATACCCAACCTCTTTTAAATCCTAATCTTTTACAAGTTACGGCATTCTTGGTGAGTAATAACATTTTATTAAGCATGAGATAAAATAGCATAATCATCGCATTATATAAAAAGTTGTAAAAGATATCGAAATTACGTATATATTAAATTATGTAAAAAAAAAAAAAATATGAAATTTCAAAAATTGTTTCATAGAATAAGTAATGTAGGCAAGTCTTTTGCTTAAAAAAAAAAAAAAAAAAAAAAAAGACCACCACATAAACTTAAAAAAAGAAAGGGGGGAAAAAAATCACATAACCAAATTTATTAACTTAAATGATATTTACAATTATTTTAGTGATAATCAGTTTCAAAATGGTTTTAGAGATGAACAAGTTTTGCGAAAGGTTGACTTATCTTTCGTCAAATATATAACGGAAAAAATTAAAAGAAAAACTTTCACTTGCATGCACATATATAATTTTGTTTTGGCATGAAGTTTGTTTTCATTAATTTTCTTTTATACATATTTATATATATATAAAGCGTAAATAGACTGTTTTTACAACATCTAAATTAAGTAAAGTAAATATCAATAAATAAGTGTGGGAGGAGAGATAAAATTTGAAAATTGTTTTTTGTACAAATTTAGAACTTCTCGTTCCTTTGTTGGCATATAAATGATAAGACGAATGATCTGTCACACCAATAGAATGCATTTAGTTTATTTTGTATTTATTTAAAGAATATTTTTTTATATACTAAAATAAATTACTGATTATCTGAACCATATAAAATATTTAAATGAGCTGTTTCAACCAAAATTATTGTATTTGTCTGATGTCAGCTGAGTCAGAATGATAAAAACTCTCGAGGTCTTACACAAAAAGGAAAGAAGGGGTTGGTGGATCAATGGACTTGGGCTTACTTCGAAACATGTAACAAAATTATATGAATAATCATGTAGGGGGGAAATACAGACACTTCAACATCAAATAATTTGAAAAAAGTACGTTTTGCATAGCCGCCAACATTTCGAGGTGCATTGAGTGGGTTTTACGTCACCCTAATGCTACATTATAGGCAATTGACGATAGTCTAGAACTAACCCCTAAGGATGGTCCGGTAACAGGCCATCACAATTTTGATCCTCCACGTAGGAGATGGCTCCCTCGCTTCGGTGACCCCCGCCAACATTTCGAATTTTAAAATCTTATTTCTCACCACGATTTTTAAATAAAAATCTGTCATATCGATTTTCCACGATTAAATAAATGGAAAATTGTTACAGAAAGTTTCCAGTATGAAGTCTTCATTGAAAAACAGGAGACTTGGCAGTATATATAGATATATAAATCTATCATTAGTAATCTTATATATTATAATTTATCATTACAATCATCAAACACCATGAATGAAAACTTGATTATTTATTATATATGTATTCTGGTTACGACGATAAAATAATCACTGTTAGTGACGCGTGATTATTTTATCGCATTAAAGAAAAAGCAAAAAGGTAAACAGCGTTTTTTTTTTTTTTTTTTTTTTTTTTTTTTTTTTTTTTGAAGATGTATTTTTCAAGATTAGGAGCTAATAAAACGACTTTTGAATACCTGAAGAATGTGAAAATATTTCATTGATTTTCCATCTTTAATGTTTTACGAGGTTGCCGTCCGGAATCAGTTCAATTGTCGCGCAACCCCTCAACTTCGCAGTACTCGCATTGCCGTTAATGCCACTCATTTTGACCGAAACCCAAAGAAAAACAATCCACATAATGGCAAGGCTTCCGATCGCCCTCATATTTACGACCTCATCGATTGCAAGCCCCCTTTTCCTCCCGTTCGTTCTATTCCAAGAGTTTCCAAGTCTTATCTCTCATTCCCTCTTTCTCTCACTCCCGTTCATTGCCTCCATTAGATGATACCTCATTGATCCCTTTAATTTCCGGGAACACATGCGATTCTTTCACGCATTCATCCGCTGTTATTTTTTTATTTATTTATTTTAGTCCAGCATTAGATACTTGAAAGGTGATGTGTTAAGAGATAGAATTGTTTTTGGAATTCTTTTCGTTAAAGTTATTAAATCATAAGGTCCAAAGCGAAGATCTATCTACCAGAAAATTTAGTTGTAAAGTTTCTTGAGCATTATCATTAATGAATTCGTTTGTTGTGCTTTACTTGAAACTGTTTAAGATTTCTACATTCATTCCATCGTTTAAAAGTTAGAGATAAGTTTAAAAATTTTTAAAAAGCTCTTAGATATATATATATATATATATATTCTTTTGAATTTTTTGCAATTTGTTCTTCGATATTCTTGAATGTATTATTTGGTCCTGTTAAATAATGACTCATTAAAAAAAAAAGAAAAAAGATTATGAATAGATTAAAAAAAAAAAAAATTCCTTTGAATAATTATTGACTGTTATGAAAATTATTTATAGATCTTTTAGAGGTAAATTGACTTTCCATATATGCTTTGAAATTATACAAAATTGTCATCAGAGTTTCAAAAAAATGTTAAATTTATGGGAACTTTAACAGAATTTCTCAGAAATAATGAAGAGCAACGGCAAAAAATAATATGGAGCTTATAATAAAAATTAATTTACTTTTATTTCTTAAATGTGGTTTAAACGAAAAAGAAAAAAAAAAAAAAAAACTGAACAACATGGATTTTTCTGGTGTCCTCATTTGAGGACAGCTAATAAAAATGCACGTATATTTTTTGTGGTTTCTTGGAATGAGGGGCTGTCCATAAATGATGTCACGCTTTTTTTTTTTTTTTTTTTTTTCAGAATTTTGGACCCCCTCCCCCCCCCCCCCTTCCCCCTTGTCACATGTCACGGAACATGGCATGCATCAATAATTACTTGAAGTTCAGAAACAAAATATTAGACTAAAGGTCATATTTCAAATTTTATTTTTAAATGTTGACTATGGATCTTAATGACATCTGTAAATATAACCATAATAATTATATGTGTAGTTATTTTGTATGAACTAAGAGTAAGGTTTAAAAAAAAATCCAAATTAATATAGAACAGTTGTAAAGTATTCATAGAAAACAGCAATTGAAAACGGTAGTCTTTTGGAAAACTGAATAAAATTTAATATACAGTCGTACCTCCATTTAACAAAGTCGCCAAATCCAGCAAAAAAGTTCATTTTATGGAAAATTTATTAAAGATTCGCATTTTATAATGCTTTAAACTATTCAAAGACAAATCTGTAATTCATAAGCACTAAATATTATATGAAAAATATATTGAATTAAAGTGAAGATATATTGTTGGACATTTCAAGAGTGTGAGAAGGGAAGGTTTTCTTCTAAGTAAAGATTTTCTATTGCTATCATATACTAAAAACATACTCTGAATGCTTTTTTCTGAAAGAAAATAATGTATGAGGGGAGGGGGGAGTCACAGGATAAAGTTACTTTTACCCGTATTAAAAAAAAATATCTTTAATCTTTGATAATTTTAAAATAACTTCAAAATTTCATTTGCTGAATATAAATGTTTGTATTTTAACTGAATTATGTGATGTCACACTTTTTGTTACCCCCCTCCCCTCCTTTGTCACAAACTGTCACAATTTCATGAACCCCCTCCTCCCCCCCTCCAAGCGTGACATCATTTATGGACGGCCCCTGATTTCTGCTTTTTAGTGACAGTATATAGCGTCACTCTAAATGATCCCTGAAAGTTTTATGTGCCTACTATTAATTTATTATTTCATAATTTGGATAGTCATTTTATGATTTTTCATGCGTCACACATATATTTCCTTTTGCGCTGATATACTAACTCAAATCAAGTTGAATAATAATATATATATTATAATACTTTACTTTCGAGATCTTTGTGAACATATAATAGCAAATTAATCTGTTATCTCAAAGTTTTTCTTAATCTATTATCTCAAAGTTTTTCTATCTCGAAGTTTTCTCGCTAGAACAATAAACGTCAATAAATGAGGATAGGCTTTAAATTTAAAACAATCAGAAGAATTGTTTAAGTTAATATATTTTACTTTCAGTTGTCTATATTAATTTAGAAGTGAAATAATCAGATAATAATATTTTGCAAAATTAATTCGGGCGTTAACGGGTTAATGGTAAAATTTATATAAAATTTGTATTAGTTCAAATGCAATTTAAATTATGTTAGATTTAAATGTAGTTTCTGAATTATTAATAATTAAAACGACAATTATCAGTTTAAATATATATATATATATATATTGTTTCAATGTCCAAATTTTTTATAATGTTTTCGTTTAAAATTATCAAATGATGGTTCATAAAGTAAAAGAATTCATATAAATCGAAATATTTTTATCGTACATTGAGAGAGAGAAAAAAAATGTCTTCAGTAACTGATAGCATAAAGTTTTCAGTTTTGAAAAAAGAAAATTTTTCTGTGTCACAGAAAAAATGATTTATGTAAGATGTGCTTAAAAATAACTGTTTTTAGGAAATCAATTAAGATGATAAAAACTTGTATCATTTGACTATTTCTTTTCTTTCTTTTTTATATCCAAATAGCTAAAATTTTATAATAAAAAGTTAGATATAACTAAATAAAAAAATTTCTTCAAAAAGTAAAAATATCCTCCCCAGCTACTACTAGTTCTGCTGCTGCTAATAATAATAATAATAACAATAATAATAACAATAATAAATCAAGAAAAATTCAAAATATAATGCAAGGCTCGTATTTAAACGACTATAAATTTACATAGTGATATATTACAGATAACCCTCAAATTTAAAATTGAAATTCTAAGATTTCACAAGTACATGAAAGTCAATTTAATTTTTTTTCCTTGCAATTTTTTTTTTCTTTAAGTTGTTTCCGTAAAAAGCATAGTTTTATTAACTCACTTCCCTAAGCTAGTAAAGAGATGAGTATGATCTCGAAAATAGATCAAAAATTACCTTCCAGTTTCATTTCTTTGAGCTAAAAATCTCATATTTAAGGTAAACGCCATGATTTCTTTTAAAATATCGTAAAAAAATTCATATAAGCTAAGTTTCAAAATTTTGAGCAATGGAAGTTCGCGAGTACGAAATAAAGAATAATAATGCCTCCTATATATATATATATGTATGTATCTATCTATATATAAACGTAGAGTAGATATATGTAGGTGAGCGGAGAAGTCGCATTTATTTCTCTGACACATTAAATTTCTGTGAAATCCTTTGGAGCAGAAAAAATATCTGAGAGTCTCATGCATCACCGATGAGGATGGTTCATCTCTCTGCAACGGAGTCACGGGTTGCCACATCTTCAAGATTATCGCCAAGAAAAAAGATCATAAATCGCCAAGTCTTCACAACAATCAACGTGAACATGGATAAGCACTCTTCATCTAACATAGGTGCCTCGGCGACCGAGAAATTAAGATTTAGATCTTGTAAAATAGGAAAAATGGGCCTTTCTTAAGGAATCTGGGACTATTCCTTTTATTTTAAGTCTACTTTCTTGACCTTTTGTGGATATCGAAGCAAGTATCTGTAAAGTGACTTATATGAGTGAATAAAAGCATACATTTTTATAGATATTATTTGAAACAGGTATATATATATATATATATATAATAAGGAAATAAAACCAATTAAAAAATGGTTTCCTTTTCCCCGAATGTATGTTCACTAAAAGATTATAACCTATTTATATCCATTAATATTTAACTTACGAAAATTCATAAATTTTAGAGGTGTTATAATAACGATAAAATATTATCCAGAGGTTTGAGGTATTTGTGACAACTTTTCTAATCATATACCACACGCTCAAATCCCTCGCCATTTTTTTTTTTTTTTTTTTTTTTTTTTCTTTTCTTTTCCGGAGCAATTTCTACCACTAGCATTCAGTCGCCATTTTTTAACTTTTCTAATCATTTTTTAACTTTTCTAATCATTTTTTAACTTTTCTAATCATTTTTTAACTTTTCTAATCATATACCACACGCTCAAATCCCTCGCCATTTTTTTTTTTTTTTTTTTTTTTTTCTTTTCTTTTCCGGAGCAATTTCTACCACTAGCATTCAGTCGCAATTTTCGTCATAAAGTAATCCTATAAATTCATAAAGAAGTTATAAAAAGAGAACAGTGTAGAAAATGTTTTAAAAAATAGAGCACTTGTATACTGAATGTTTCGCTGTCGATTTCTCTTATTAGCCATTCATATTAAAAGGTTTTAATTGCGGAATTTGATTCTCATTCAAATTATACTTTAAATACTTCCAGAGTCCATTTTTTCTCATCTTTTCTTCTCTTGGTCATTTTATATCTTTTCTTTTCTTTCTTTTTTTTTTTTTTTTTTCTTACTTCCAGTCTCTTTTTCCTCTAGTCATTTTTCTAGATAAATAGTGACCAAACGTTCAGATGTCATTTTATATTCGTCGGACAATTTAGGTTCAAAACTGTTTATTCACGCCTGCGTGGCATTAGGATGTCCATAACCTGCAAAATACCTATCATGATTTAGTTTGACAATAAATGAAATTTTTTTATTACATTTCAATACTTATGTGTATTTCTATAAATTTTTAACATACAGTTTTAATAAGGCTTTTCAAAAATTTATTACTACTATTATAATAATAATATTATTTGGGAAACAAATCACTCATTCTTCAACAATTAAAAATAAATTCCTTTCGAAGAGCATAATTTTCAGTAAAATTTTGTCCGGATACAAATTTTTTTTTACCTTTTTTTTTTTTTTTTTTTACTTTTTCTTTTATGCGGTAGAGAAAGTATTGATTTTAGATCAAATTTTCGAAATTGAGTTTTTGCTACATTTATACGTTTTAGGTTCCCTGAATCTGAAAAACATATTTTTAGCGGTTTCTCTCTCTCTCTCTCTCTCTCTCTCTGTATATGTTGTCATCATTTCTCAAGAATAAATAGTAAGAGAAAATCCAAACTTGTATTCTAAATGTGTGTCACATAGGAATGCTACACTAAACTATTGCTGAGATCAACAAATTGGATAGTGTACAGGAACATCGAAGAAAATTCAAATACATGACGTCCATAGGCAAAATTTACGAAAGTTTAACACCTATAGGATGCACTAAACAAAATGAAATGGACATATATTTTTTATATGCATAAAAGCATGTTTCGTATAGTTATGGTATAAAAATCATTCATCATTTGTTTACAGGGCTACCCATAAAAACTATAATAGAGTCACATTTATTTCTCTGACACATTAAATTTCTGTGAATTTTAATATACTATACTTGGAAATTGCTGGAAGTGCATATCAGGTTGTGTTGTGTGCTATTAATATAGGACTACACTATCTACCAATAAGTATTTATTTGGACACTTTCGAATTTACACATTTTCACAAATATCTAGAAAAATTCTTTAGGAATATTCTTGAAACTTTGGTAGTGTAAAGAACATATTATACCTCATATATTTCAGCAAAAGTTGTATCCTAAAGAGGCAAAGGGAACCAGTAAAAAATTAAACAAAAATCAAAATGTTTTGTATCACCCTTTAAAAAGTAATGCTTTAAATGCGTTTTGGATGTAGCATGTGAATATGAGGATTTTTCTCATTACCTGTATAATTTTTTATGAGTACATGTATTAATGGATTTTTTTTTTTTTGGGGGGGGGGGGGGGATCCACTTTTTTTAATCATAATACGTAGGGTGTTATACCCAGTACAAAGCAATTTATAGGAAATTTGGTATACTATATTAGACACAGCTTACTGCAATCAGAATGAAAATATGTTAAAAATCTTACGAAATATGAGCATTTTTACTAAATAATTTTTAACTACGCATGCGGTAGCTTTTAAAAAATTTCATTTACATAATTTAATATCCAAAAGTTTTGAGCAACTTCTAATCCTAAACAAATATCCTGTAAATTCAAAAAAGTTATGAGAGAATGAATAAACAGAATTTAAGTTATTCTCAAAAAATAAAAAATAATAATAATAATAATAATTAATTAATTAATTAATTAATTAAAATAATAATAATAATAATAAAATAAATAAATAAATAAAATTAAAATAAGGTTGATCGGTGGATTTATCAATATTTATTTACAATCAGCGAACACTTATATTTCCATTGGGTATTGATTGAATCAAAATAAAGATGTGAGTAACTTCTTATAGTTTAGCTTTTCTTTTGAGAGAACTGAAATTCTGTTCACCCTATCTCTCATGCCTTTTTGAATTTAGACAATATTTGTTTGGAGTTTTCATATAAGTTGGCCAATACTTTTGGCTATTAAATTTTGCAAATGAATTTTTTTTAAGCTAGCGCATGCGTAGTTCAAATTTATTTCGTTAAAATACTCATATTTTGTAAGACATTTAACATTTTTGCGTTCTGATTTCAGTATGATGTGTCTGATGTAGTATGCTAAACTTTCTAAAGATATTTTTACACTGGGCACGTGTTATAATTAAAAAAAAAAAAAAAAATGTTTTTTTTTTTTTTTCAAATTTTTTAAAGAAACTGTTAAATCTCCGTAAGTATATATGGTAACTTCATAAAATTTATACAGGTAATGCTTGCAAAAAATCCGCTTAATCACATACTACAGTCAAAATGCATTTAAAGCATTATTTTTTACATTGTGATCCAAAACAATTTGACTTTTGTTTAACATTTTACTGGTTCCCTTTTCCTCTTCAGGACACAACTTTTGCTGAAACATACGAGGTATAGTAAGTCCTTTTTACACTACTAAAGATTTAAGACGTGTGTTTTGTGATTCATAAAGAACTTTTTTAGATATTTCACAAAACGTCTAAATTCGAAAGTGTCCAAATACTTAGTGGTAGATACTGTATATTTAAGTACACAATGTGGTGCGTACATAATCAATAGAAAACGTACTAGGCTACTAATAATTAAGCGATAACATTATTTTTTGTTGAATGTGCTTTACTGTATTTTATCGTGTTCGGGAAAACTGTCCAGGCATGAAAATTAATTATTTATGCCCATACGGTAAAATAAAAATTTTAAAAAGTTAATTTTTCAGTGCTTTTTTTTTGTATAATTACGCATTTTAAAGTTCCCTGAATACTAAAGTCAAGTTTTTATAAGTCTTTGTATGGCTGCTATCAGCTTAATAATTGCAGACAACTCAAATATTGTATTTTGAAGTTTATATGATTTTGATAGAATAGTTGTATCTAGATTGATAAGATTCAAGCAGTTGTTGCGTGTGAAAGTTGTCTGAATAATTTGGAATAAACTTTTAAATTTAATAACTGCTTTAATTCTATATAAATGTAGGTACTATATTCAAACGGGGTGTTGAGGGGGATGGGAGTTATATTTCAAATAAAGCTGCTTTTATGCCTACTTTGAATCCTTTTTAATGCAGGTTTTTTAATACAGTGCATGCTATCTTAGCCCTCAATCTGCAATCTGCCTTTAAAGAATTAAAATCCAGCTAAATAAAAAGTCATGTGGGTGTCGCACCCGATTTTTTTTTTTTTTTTTTTTTTAAGTCCTTCGTTCAAACTGGTACTCCTGACCGGATGATGCTGATGTCGATGTAGAGATGAATGCCTATAGTGAGGATTGGTTTAAGGGATCCTAGTGAATATTTACGTTAATTTCGGAGAAAATCGCGGAAAACTCCGAACGGGTAGCCCGACGAGCTCGACCTAGATTTCGAATCTGGCACCTCCCGCTTACTAACTTAGAGGGTAGAACCTCTGATTTCGGTCACAGAAATCTGAAGTTCAGAATGCATTATGGTTTCTGCATTAAAATTGGGCAATGCTACAGATAATAACTACAGCTGGCAACTTCTAACCAACCAACCAGCTACAACAAGCAATCGATTCTTTCTTTCTTTCTTTTTTTTTTTTTTTTTTTAAAGTTAGATAGAGTTGATTTCTCGCCCTTCTCTTTAAAAAAAATCTTATAATAGTTAAGTGAAGAATTCATTTTTTTTTCTATATAAATAAGAATACCCCTCCCCCTAAACTCCGAGATTGTGGACCAATAATTCATACTACCTGTTCTCTCTTGTTGTCATAAAATTATTATTTTTTTCTTTTTTCAATTAATATTATATTTTTAAGAATTATATAAAGGATGTAAATTTTAAGGATTTGATATCCGACCTTCTCCTTAATAATGAATAAAAGTATTATGCTGTTTGGTGCACGGATATTTTTGAAATGATTGAGTACATGCAAAGTACAGTTTTTTTTTTTTTTTTTTTTTTTACATATTTCAGTACTGTCTAGAGCTACCTTGGAAATACATCTAAGGTATCATTAAGAGGTGGGATATCGCCAAATGATAGCAATAAAACCGCCAAACTGGCAGTTATATTTCTATCCTCAAGTTATCCCTTGCTTATGCCCCCCTCCCCCTTCCTTTAACGTAGCGTTTCTTGGTCTCCGAGCTTGTCGGCATGCCCCGAACTGTAAATCCTACACTTAGGTTCTCATTGGCATCTGCTAGATAAATCAAGGCTAGCGGGGACCTCGACCATGATTTGTGGGGCAGGGGGCTTTCCTCCTCTGATCCGCATCCCCCTCATCTTTATCCTCATCCTCCCGCATCCAAGGAAGAGCGGGAGCACTAAGTCATCCGTTAAAGTTGTCAAAAAGAGGAAATATGGGTAGGGAAAAAAGAAGCTAGAAATTCGACGCAGCCTGAGAGTTTAATAATACCAAGGCCTAGACAATCGAATTAAAATTATTCTCGAGATTGGAAATGTATTTTTATTCAACTTGCGGTTAGCACGTTTTACGACCTAATGTATTTCTGCCATCGAATATCTCTCTAGATTCATGGCACTTGCATTGATGTGTCAATGTGAACGTCGTCTTTATTAATTTTGCTTTCTTTCTTCTTCTTCTTTTTTTTATATATATATAATTTTGAATGCACTTTTTTTGCTACGTGGAGAGAACATTCCACTCCACACCCCTCCCCGGTATCTATATAATTATGTTTAAAAAATGTTGCAGGGAGGAAGAAAGGGAAAATTGAGATCTCGGTGTTGAAGTAATAAAAAAATACCTATTATAAATTACTAAAATTAGCTATTTTTTTTTTTTTTTTTTTTTTTCTGCAGGAAGAGGAAAAACATTATATATACACGCGTAATTACTAATTCGTATGTAATATTGTTTTGCTTAAAGCAGCTGAAAAATTACAATATATTGGTATTTATAATAAAACGTCAACAGGTGAAGTAAATATTCTTTCTATTTACTTGCACTAGTACGTGGTTTTGAATTACAAGCATAAAATAATTCAAGCTAAGTTTTTATAAAGTTGCTTAAAATATGTAGTCATATTGAAAGTTTTGTTGTTTCTGTGTAAAATATTTATAGCGTTCATTAAATGAAATATAAAATACAATTCATTGTTTTAAGATGTATTTGTGGTAGAAACAAATTCTATGGATTTCTCACTGCTTAAGAAAATTAGCTGGAATCATCGGATCTTAACAAAATAAAAGAAACAAACAAATAAATAAATAAATAATAAGGACGTCATGAACCTCGAAATAGAAGCATTTTGTAAAGAGAATATACTTAATATTACGTAAAATATGATGACATCATGAACTAGTATGTTGTGACCACCACAAAACTTTCTTCTATATTTTCCTATATAAATTCACTCAGTTCAAATAATTTTAAAAATCTATTACATTAAAATTATCTACCATGATAAATGTAGGCAATTTTTATCTCAGAGAAAACTAACACTAAATATCCGAAGAGACACAGTTTAACTAACACCTTAAAAAATGAGTTTTTTTAATGGTTATCTCATGTATCAAGTTTCATACAGTTAAATGCCACAGAAGTTGAAATACAGCATTCCTGTTCTCGGGAAAAACTGCACTATAGCAGCGCAACCAATAGGTAGATATACATCCAAACTGAATCGGCATAATGACTCACAATGGATTTCTCACATATCAAGTGTTGTTTGATTCTACACATTAGAACCTCAAATATAGTTTTCCCTTGAACTGAGGAAATCGTTGTATAGAAGCGCCACCTATGGGCAATTTGTACCAAAAGTTGATTCGCAGTAACTTATCTCAAAGTGCATCCACATATAAATTTTTATGAAATTTTGCGTAGTAGTTCCTGAGACATAATCCTTCCTTAAAATATGAAAATCGCTGCACAGCAGCGCCACCTGTTGAGCAGTTGACCCCAAAAATTGTTAGGCACTAATATATGCCAAGGTGCATCTACAAATAAACTTATATGGATTTTTATGCAGTAGTTCCTGAGATATAGCCTTTTCTTAAATTGTGGAAATCGCTGCATAGCAGCGCCACTTAATGAGCGTTTGACACCAAAAGTTGATAGGCACTAACTTATATCAAGTTGCATCTATATATGAATTTACATGTATTTTTTTGCTGTAGTTCCTTACCTTAAATAGTGGAAATCACTGCATAGCAACGCCACCTATTGAGCGTTTGACACCAAAAGTTGATGGGCACTAATTTATATCAAGTTGCATCTATATATGACTTTATATGCATTTTTGTCCAGTAGTTCCTGAGATATAGCCTTCCCTTAAATTGTGGAAATCGCTCTATAGCAGCGCCACCTGTTGAGCAGTTGACACCAAAATTTGGTAGGCACTAATTTAGGTCAAGGTGCATCTGTGTATATATTTATATACAATTCTGGGCAGTAGTTTCGGAGATACAGTCGCCACAAAATTTTTTGTCTCTCTCTCTGTCTTTCTCTCTCTCACACACACAGACAGACATTTTCTAAAAATGATCAAATCGTGTTCTAGACCTCTCAAAACGTGTAAATCTATCGAAAACCGGAAGTCGACATTTTTTACGAATCCAATACTTTCTTCTATTGAATATAGAAGAAAGTAAAAATATCGTCAGTGTTAAATAATTTGAACTAAACATACTGGAGTGGAGGTGCACTGTTAAAAAATTGAAAATTTTCTACATAAAATTTTTTGGTGTCTACTTCGTTAGGTCAATTTTATGTCTTCTGATCATAGTATCTCCAAGAAAGATATGTAATACGTGTAATAGTGGGTAATGGAAATTGTGTGGTTGTTTCACGCCAGATTTTTTTTTAATCACTGCACATGGTGTTCGAAAGACCTTAACATGAGAGATTTATTTCTTTAAATACTGCCCTTAGACATACACAACAAAGATATACCTTGTATATAAAGCTACAGAAATTATAAGAAACTGCTCAAAAGTTTCAGGGGATTCAATTTCTAAATTAAAAAAAGAAAAAAAAAAAAATTTAAAAAAATTGTCGAAAGAGCAAAATGTACCTTACATTTAATATAGTCAGATACAAAATTTCAGCACGGTGTCATAAAATATTCTAAAGATATATTTAAAAATGATTGTTGGCTGAATAGTCGCGAATTAAAATGTAATGCACTTTTTCCTCTCGTAGTTTGTGTGTGACATCTAAAACGTGATATACGTTTTTAAAGACTTATAACTTATGTCGATAACATTAAAAAGTCGTTTAAATTGGCATTAATGTCTTGTGATATCCCCGAGACATTTTAAGATACACTGCTGAAATTTCATACATCATTTTATTAGAGAATAGGATACATTTCACTCTTTGGAAATTTTTTGTATGTTTGGTTGTGGGGATAAAAACCGATTGATTGCACTAGGGTCCTAGGCCTATAAGGTGGACTGCCTTTCGTGGGAGGTCTTTCGAAGGGGTCCTAGCCCATATTTAGATGAGTTTCGGAGAAATCACGGAAAACTCTCAACGGCTAGGTCGACGAGCTCGACCTGGTATCGAACCTGGAACTTCCTATCTACCAGCTTTGAGCGCAGAACCGCTCGGTCACTGGTGGGGCCCGATTTTTCGCGTGGAGAAAGTATAAAAATTCAAATTTTGTAAATATTTAAATCGAAATTTTCAATATTTACGAAAATAAAATTTTTAATTAATTCTAAAAAATATCCTTTACATTTTCTATTCAAATTTTAAATTTATAACACATGTCTAATTAAATAAATTAGTGTCAGAGTCGACACATTTTTTTTTTTTTTTTTTTTTTAATAAAATAAATAAATAAAAATAAATAAATAAGCATTCCATATTTCACAAGTTTATACAAAATTTCAGAAATTAAACGAATAAAACCGATTATTGTATTGTTTTTATTATTAACCCAAAAAAAGAATTTCTCAGTATCTAAGTGTCCAACTGGCAACCGTACAAATTTCTTGTAATTTATTTCTAGTTTTGCGTATCTAAAAATTTTCTTTAAGGGGAAGGTAGGCGTTATTAAACATTTTGCAAATTTCTCTTTTAGAGCTATGAAAATTTACATACTACCTATTGGAATAAACAATATTATGCGCATTAAAATTCCTCAAAAACTATTTTTGTTATAAAATTCAATTTTTTTAATGCTCGTTGCTAACATATTTTTAATTTCTCCTTTCAATTTTTACATTATTATTGTTTAATAATGTATTCTAAACATATTTGGGCATTCAAGTTTTTTTTTTTTTTTTAATATATTTCTACACTATCTACCAAAATGTACTCGGACACTTTCGAATTTAAACGTTTTGTCAAATATCTAGAAAAGTTCATTAGGAATCATCTTGAATCTTTGGGAGTGTAAAGAACATGTTATACTTCATATATTTCAGCAAAAATTGTGTCCTGAAGTGGAAAAGGGGACCAGTAAAAAATTAAACAAAAATAAAAATGTTTTGGATCACTCTGTAAAAAGTAATGCTTGAAAACCTTTTTGGCTGTAGCATCTGATTATGAGGATTTTTCTCGTTATCTGTAGAAATTTTTGAGGCTACCACATATATTCATGGAAATATGGCTTTTTTTTTTTTTTTTTTTTTTTTTTTGCAAACGAATTTTCACTTTTAAATTATAACACGTAGGTTATTAAACCCAGCGCAAAGCCATTTTCAAGAAATTTGGAATGCTACATTAGACCCAGCATACTGCAATCAGAATGCAAAAATGTTAAAAATCTTACGATATATGAGCATTTTTACTAAATAATTTTTAACTACATGCGGTAGCTTTTAAAAAATTTCGTTTACATAATTTAATAGCCAAAAGTTTGGAGCAACTTACATGAAAACCCTAAACAAATATCCTGTAAATTCAAAAAAGTTATGAGAACAGAATTTAAGGTAAACAAAATTTAAGTTATTCTCAAAAAAAAAAAAAAAAAAAAAAAAAAAAAAGATCGAGGGTTTTATCAATATTTATTTAGAATATTTCCATTGAGTATTGATTGAAAGTAACTCCTTATTGTTTAGCTTTTATTTTGAGAGAATTGAAATTCTGTTTATTCTATCTCTCATGCCTTCTTGAATTTACACGATATTTGTTTGGGGTTTTCATATAAGCTGGTCAATACTTTTGGCTATTAAATTTTACAAATGAAATTTTTTTAAGCTAACGTATGTGTAGTTAAAATTTATTTAGTTAAATATTCATATTTTGTAAGATATTTAACATTTTTGCGTTCTTATTGCAGTATGCTGTATCTGATGTAGTACGCTAAACTTTCTAAAAATATTTTTGCACTGGGAACGTCTTATAATTAAAAAAGTGTTTTTTTTTTTTTTTTCAATTTTTTAAAGAAACTGATAAATGTCCATAAGTATATATGGTAGCTTCATAAAATTTATACAGGTAATGCTTGCAAAAAATCCTCTTAATCACATACTACAGCCAAAACGCATTTAAAGCATTACTTTTTACAGGGTGATCCAAAACATTTTGACTTTTGTTTAATTTTTTACTGGTCCCCTTTTCCATTTCAGGACACAATTTTTGCTGAAATATATAAAGTATAATATGTTCTTTACACTCTCAAAGTTTCAAGATGATTCCTGATGTGTTTTTCTAGATATTTAAAAAAACGTCTAAATTCGAAAGTGTTCAAATACTTATTGGTAGATAGTGTATGTTTATAAATGCTGAAATTATTGCAAAATTTTAGTATTCAAACATAAAAATGTTTTTCTAAAAATAACTTGTCAAACAATCTACAAAATAATATCCCAACATATGTAGACTGTATTGTTAAACTATAATAATGTAAAATTGGGGACGGGGGTGACAGTTTACAATTCTATTTTATTTAAATAAATTTAAATAACTTTTAAGAAATTTTAATATACTTAATATTGTCATATTACAATGCATATGCATAAAAAAAATAATATGTATATGTATATATAATTTTAAGAATGTAATTTACAAAGAAAAATTAAATTAAAAAATGCATCCCCATTATTCCCCTGATACAAAATTTGAACACCTTTTCATACAAATAGAATTTCCCTAGACTTCCCCCCCCCCCCTCCTCTCAGAATATTCTAAATCCAAAGGTACTATTTAACATTTTACCAAAAGATATGGTTGCGTGTTACTCTCAGACATTTTTTTGCATTTCACCAAAACGTGCAAAATGTAGGGTTGACGCCACTAATGTTTGTAATTTTTTATTTATTTGGATAAATGTTTATTTTATGTAAAATATTTTCTTTTTCTATTTATCAAACATTTTTAATAAATTTTGATAAATAAATACATGCATACACTGTAAAAAAAAAAATCCCGTAATATTACGGGGAAAGCTCGGCAGCAGAGATTCCAGACAAAACCCGTAAAAAAAAAACATTGGTTTTACGGACAAAATGTTTTTTTACAGGCATGTAACGTAATTTAATGTTATTACATACTTAATTTACGGTCTAAGCGTTTCTTTTTACGGGCTTTGTCTGGAATCTCTGCTGCCGGGCTTTCCCCGTAATCTTACGGGATATTTTTTTTTTACAGTGTATGACCGGGCATAAAATAATTTTTCTTATTACATTCGAAATATTGTCTATAGATGGCGCCAGCAATTTCTCACTTCACAGAAGTTTGATGTTGTCATTTACATGCGACCTCCTTGTGACAGAGTGGTTCGACGGAGAGGGAGAGCTATCCGTGGAGGATCGAAATTGTGATGGCATGTCTCCGGACCACCTCTAGGGGTGAGTCCCAGACCATCAACAATTGCCCATTGCGCAGCACTAGTGCGACGTAAAACCCATCCAACCAACCAACCATGAGCTTTCAACGTCTCTTTTTCATGAAAACTCAGAAATGTCACATATTCGAAAACAAGAATAATGTTTTCTCATCTTAATTGACCTTAAAAGGGTGATCACTTTTCTAAAGGAGTAAGATTCTCACTCCAGAATTTTATTAGAGATATAGTATACGTACATGGATTTGGTTAGGTTTGGAGTTATCACTCACTCAACCGTCATCTTTTACATGTTAATTAGGGTGACCAGATATCTTCGAATTCCGAGGACAGTCCTCGAAGACGAAAACTACGTTCGTCCCCCCCCCCAAAAAAAAATAGCGTATATTTGAGGACGTTATTAATGTTTTATTATAATAATTTATTATATGTATAATAAATAAGCTAAAATAAGTTTTTTTTTTTTTTTTTTTTTTTTTTTTTTAAGTATTTCATACATAAAAATAACTAAAATTTTACAATTTAAGGTGATTTATTTTATTTTATTTATTTATTTATTTGTCCTCGAAATTCGGGGATATCGCCATATTCTTCCAAAGTTTCAATTTAAAAATTTGGTCATCCTAATGTTAATGTAATTGAATTCAATCCACCTTTAGATATTACTATTAGTTAATATTTTAAAAAAATTAAAAATATATTTTTAAAAATATTTATAGCATAGAAATTATGAAACATACATATATATCAACGTTTTCCCGAATCCTTTCTTGAATTTACAGTCGACAGCAAAAGAATCCGAGCACTAGCGAAAATTCCTATATATAAAAAAGTACAGTCTAAGAACATGATTCGACAAGGATTTATTTAACAAAACAGTATTATGTGTACTTTTTTTATATAGGAATTTACTAAGAACAGGATTCGACAAGGATTTATTTAACAAAACCGTGTTAAGTGTACTTTTTTATATAAGAGTTTTTGCTAGTGCTCGGATACTTTTGCTGGTGACTGTATAACCAGCTCCTGGTGAATAAATTATCATTCATTTCTAATTTCTCAAGTCAGCTGATAACTAGATGTATCTGTTATCATCCGTGCGTTACAAGCTTTTTTTTTAATCACATGCACCATTATTACCGCCACATATATTACTAGATCACATGTGTCTGTCTTCTAATTAATATGAATATGCAAAAATCATCACGGACTTATTAAAAGTATAAACATATTTTTCAGACGGGAAAAAAAAAAAAAAAAAAAAAAAATCGAGCTTATGTCTCCTGAAAATATTGCATCTGAGATCTCTTGGTATAAACAATTACTCGCCCGCACTTTTTCATATCATCTTTAAGTTTAATAACCTTTACTTAAGGAAGACATTTCATAATTCTTTTTTGCAGGAGTCGAGAAGTGGGAGAGTGAGGGGGTGGGTCGAGATATTAGATTGTTCCTAATGAAATCCAGATAGAGGAATAGTATGAATGGCAGTAAGGGATGAATAGAAGGGGGGAGCATGGGAAATGACTTTACCTAATGAATTTCGTTCCTCTGAGTGCAACGAGTAATTAACGAAGAATTTGAAAGCTGCAGCTTGCATTGCTGGCTGTGTAATTATTTTAGATGCCTACTGCAATGTTCTGAGAAGCTTAATACACTGGACGCTTTACGGAAGCAGCGAAATTTAAAGGGACTGTATCGTCATTTCTGAAATTAAAGCAATAGTGCTCATTCACTCGCTTGAAATTGTGGATATTTAAGAGCAATCAAAATGCACATAAAAGCAATGCAAGACTGTTGACACGTTATAGCTTTGTTCAAACTTTTTACTATATTTCTTTAAAACGACGGTAAATTATGTCAATTTCAAGAGCAAATATATTCTATTTTAATGAATTTCAACGCAGCAATTTTTTCTTATTTAAGAATATTCTTGCCTGAATTTTGGAGTCCGTGGTTACTTTGCTTTAAATAAAATTTCTAATTAACGATCCCTTCATCTATTTTGGTGTGTTTTTTCTAGTAAAAATCTTTGATTTAAATATAGCATATCAAGGCTCTTTTATTTTTGCTTTCTTTTTCTTTTGAGTAAATAAATTGCTGATTTCCCAAAAATGTTTGATATTTCATTTACATACAAGTACAGTGTGCTTTATTTTAGTATTTTTGAAAATTTCTTTATTCTCTATTACAATTTAATTCGATAACTTAAATTTAAGACAATGGCGTTTATTTGCTTTTTAAATCTTATCCAGTATTAGCTTAATTAGCTGAAGCCAAATAAAATAATATTGCAAGAAACGTCCGATCGATACTATTTAATAAAGTATTTAATACAACGAATACTAGTTTAATTAACTTAAAAACTTTCGGCAAGAAACGCTCAAAAGTTTTTAATAAAGTATTTGATACGACGAATGTTGTTTAATTCATCAAAATAAATTAAAATTTTACTGTGAGAAATATGCAAAAGCATTTAATAAAGTATTAAATACAACGAATTTGGTTAAATGTGGCGCATTTTTTGGAGAATCTTGCAGATTGAATTTATTGGACTTAATGTGGTATTACCAAAATCAGAAAGTTCCAATCAAAATTATCCATAAAAGTTTTCCTGGACATGATTTATTCGCACAGTTATAATAAATAGTTATTATCATCCAATATTGATCCTAATATGTTTCAGTGAATTTTCTCATAAATATAATATTTTCAAGATACTACTCTGAAAATTTGCTGATAATAGCCACATTGATAAATGAATTTTAAAAACTTGTAGCTGCATTTATAGCAGACTTTAATTTTTACACTCTCTCAGTTTAAGCACGTGAAAATAAATTAAACTTTCAGAATCTTAATGTAAAACAAATAGTATCAATTTTTAAATTTAATACTTGTATTAAGTAATTTTATGTACGGCAGTGTTGGGTATAATTGATTAAAAAGTAATTGGATTACAATTAAATTACAATTATAATTATTTTACTGTCAATAGATTGACAAGTAATTGATTACAAATAAATTGAATTATTACAAATAAATTGAATTATTAAAAATAAATTGAATAATTAATTCAATTTATTTATAAGCAATTACTTGTCAGTCGATTGAGAGTAAACTAATTATAATTGTAATTCAATTGCAATTCAATTACTTTTTAATCAATTATGCCCAACACTGATGTACGGAAAAAAAATAAAAAATAAAATAAATAAAATAAATAAATAAATGCATAGGTATATATATATTTCTCATTCGAAGAAGTAAATTTATTTAGGAAATGCTAAAATCACAATGTAGTGTATGTGTAGAGAAGGAGGAGAGGAGATTTTACTCTGATATTCTTTTGAAAAATGTCTTCAACGGTGTCTTTGAAATTTAAAGTAAGCGCAATTAACAATTTCGTACAAGTAAAATCTGCCAAAGACTGCAGTCATCTCCCTCAGGCACAGGGGATGATTAATGCATGGACTGACTGAGCCATGCCCAAGAGTTTTGAGCCCAAAATTTCGTTTTCAGTAGATAAAAAATTTATGAAAAATAAATAAATAATGTTCCTGATAAGAACGCTTAATGTAAATTTTACGTCTAAAACTGAAATGAAAAAAATTACAAAGGAAATATTTTATTCAAAATATGAATTTTTTGTGAGATAATGGAAGAATTTAAATTTTTATTTTTTATTTTTATTTTTATTATTATTGGTAGAAACTATGGAAAAAGAATGTTTTCGCTAATATTTAAAAGCGTCCTACCAATACCGACTTAAATGCACATAAATGTATTTAAATTAAAAAAAAAAACTTATTTATTTATTTATTTCTGCTGATATGTTAAAAATGGGTAGGGGCACGAGCCGAAATGTTGGGCCTTTAGCAATCTCTTGGCTTAATCAATCTCTGTTCGGAATTACTAAAAGTATTTAAACAAAATAATGTTATTAAAATATACAAATTGCTAAGTTTACCACATCGTTCAACTTTTTTTTTTTTTTTTTCTCGACAAAAGCGTCACAGCAATTTTTTTTTATTTAAAACAGTAGAATTTTGTTCATGTTTCGCTCATAGTTTATGATATATTCTTCATCCCAGCATTTTAATCATTTTCATGTTACTTATTATGTATATACCCCCTCGAGTTTCTCCTAGCGGCGCGGAGCGCTGTTGCTATGGCGGCAGAATATTGAAATTATTAGAATTTATTATTCCCTACTGGAGTTTTGGTAATTAACGTTAGAGCCGTCTTCATCCTCCCGGGGATGGTACAATATTTAACTCTGCTTTTCCCTTGTGCTGCTGATAATCCCTCGGAAGGGAAAAACTTCAACTGTACCCTTTAGCTATTGTATTTAAAGTGGCAATTATTCAATTAAGTTAGTGCTACTATTAAATAATCATGGGATCTGTTTCCGTATTTGGAGTCTTTAGACGTGATGATTGTGAATTCTGTTAATTTTACAGAAATAGCACTATAATTCACTGGTGATTTTTTTCTCAGTTACTCATCAATATAGATCGAAGATTAGGTCATTTGTAGACTAGTAGTGGACATATAAAATTTTAATAATAAGTTTAATAATCATAAATAAATAGAAGTTTTATTATTCTTATCTTTTTTCATATGAGCAATGAATAAACAGTACTCATAAGGAGGGAGGACATTCTAACGCAAGTCCAGTTTTTAGGAGCTAATTTGTCTTTTCTGTTTACAAAAAAAGTATTTGTTTGCAGTTTTTAATATTCAAAATATTATGCTTATTTATTTTCTTGCTTTTGAAAATAGGATTGGAGTATTGAAAATTCAAAATCCTTATACTTTTTTCCAAAAAAGTAAAATAAAATTTTCTGTTTTAAACAGCATATTTTCTTATGAAAATTTCTTAACATTGTTTTTTAGTTTAAACAGTTTAAAAGTTAGTTATCTGGCACATTTTTAACGATATATATATATATATATATTAAATATACTACTAAACATATTTTTAAGTAATAATTTCCAATATATACTTTATAATGAATAAATTACTTTTCTAAATTACTAAAGCAAATTGCTGATTAAACTGAAGCTAGTTTCATTTACTTGCGTTGCCCCCCCCCCCCCCCCCCTTTCAAAAAAAAAAAAAATAAAAATAAAAAAAGGTTTATCATTCATTATCAATCAGTGAATAATATTGATAATAAGAATAAATTCTACATCAACTACTATGTTTTGTATACTTAAGTATCTGTTAATAGAATGACCGACACTCCACGCATATTTTCGTAGAGCCGTATCAAATTGTTAGCCAGTAAATCTTAGACCATGAAAAACAGGGATAAGTGAAAAATACGTTTCAACTTACTAAATCTTATTCGAATTCTTCCTTTAAAACATTCATTCGGGTTATCAAACTCGGGTCATCTTAAAACCCTTTTTCTTTTTCCGCATCCTTATCCTGTGGAGATTTTTGTGAAGTAAAGAATTATGACAAGGAACTGAACTTTAAATTATTGCGTCTTGAATGTTGTTTTATGCAACGTAAATTATACATGTCCGTGTTTCGCAATATATTTTTATTTGGGATTACGTAAATTGATTTTTATTATACAATATATTTAAATATATTAAATTATCGAAGCACGATTTTTTTTTACCCCCGTCTTTCCTTTAAGTTGCATATTAAAATGTTATCAAAAATACTCAGATAATTTCACATGAAGTAATAATAATAATTTTGTAATGGTAATAATTAAAAGATATTTATCTAGTAATTAGCTTAGAAAAATATTGGAATGAGATAAAAAAAAAAAAAAAAATTATACTCAAAAGAAAGAAAAAAAAAAAAGATGAATTAGGTAATACTTACTTCTTTCGGTGGCATTATGGACATATTCTACATACATTAATGCACTTAATCAGATTACAATGTTGTAAATTAAAAACTTTTGGAGCAATTGATTTATATATCAGCCCTTTTAAATTCAGTTCTTAAAGCCATTTTAAATTCTTTTTAAAGTGTTTATAAACCAATGCTCATCTTAAAATTTTTACATTTTTTTTTTTTTTTTTTTTTTAATCCTGCTAGTCTTGTAGAATATTTCGGGAAACAGGAAAACTGAACTGCTTTCGTATGTTGAATATATGTATATTATATACAAAACAAAATTTTTCCTACGTTTTTGTTCGGTGTTATTTAAATTGATTTTTTAATTTTTATTTCAATTTTTTAAGTTGCTATAAAATATTTTCTAAGAAATATTTACATATCCTCAACGAAGAAATCGTGTAATAGTAATATATAAAGCATAAAGCGATCGAAGAGTCAGTAGAAAAATAAAATAAAAACCTAATAAAAATTTGTAAAAAAATAGAGAGAGAGAGCGAGAGAGAGCAAAATTTTCAAAGAATTTTTATAAATATTTTTCTTTTTATTATCTATGCATTTTAAGTATATCTAAATTCCTAAGTATATCCTAAGTATATTCTAAAATATATCTACGTGTATACATATTATCATATATTTTATAATTAATTATATGTCATTATTAATGACTAAATAATTTTCACAAGCTGACTAATTAGTCAATCAAGTTTCTTTTAAATGAACATTTATCCATTTTTCAAAAATTTTAATCCGTTTATAAATCTTTCTTTTTTTAGTTCGTAAATCGTTTCCCTTTTCCCCTGAGTCCCTCTTGTAAAAATATTCGTTAAATAAATAAATAAATAAAAGACAAAAATCTGAGCATTTTTGAAGCGTAAATAATATATTTTACGTTTTATTATATTTTTATTGTGATTTTTTTCAGATTGGCTTGTATAAATTATTGTGTTTAATTGATCGTCAACAGGTTTTATTTTTTTAATAGTAATATAGTAGTAGTAGTAGTAGTAGTAGAAGTAATAGTAATAGTTATATATTGTTAAAAAAAGTTATACTTGTATTCTACTGAAAGAGTATTTTTGAAACAGTGCTTTAATTTCTTATTGTTAATGAAATAGTTAGTAGAAAAAGATAATACACTCAGAGAAAAATTTTATTGAACAAAAAAAAAAAAAAAAAAAAAAGAAATTGGTGTCGCGGAAAAAAAAAAAAAAAAAAAAAAATTAAATGTGTTTTCTAATAGAAATTTTGTTTTGATTAACAAAATAATCTTTGTTGTAATTCTAACCAAAATACTTTGTTTCTCTTGCTATTAATCTTTTTTACTTAGAAATATACAAAAACTATTGTAAAGCTAAAGAGATTGTTTTGTTAATATGTACGTAAATACAAAAACATTTTGTAAATTTGTTAATAATATAACTTGTGTTGTGGTAACAAAACTGATTTTTTACTTCTAATGACAATTTGGGTTTAAAACAACAAAATAACCCCCCCCCCCCTCCAAAAAAAAAAAAAAAGAATTGTATAATTTAAATAAATCCCTTTCTCTAGGTGTCATGAAAATAATAAACATTGCTTAAAAGAGTTTGCAAAATCTATAGAAATGCTCTGTACATACCTAGATATTCAATGTATATACTTTCTTATTAATTAAATATACCCTTTATTTTATTTTGTTTTGTTTGAGTTAAGTATTTAGTACACTTTAAAAAAAATTATTCTGGTTATTGGCTTAGAATGATGTTAAAGCCGCCTTTCCCCTCCCCCCCCCCCCGGCATTCTATTTCTATAAAGGTAATCACGAAGCAAAGAATTGTGAGAAGGAACTAAAAGCAAAATTAGGTGCTAGTCGACTTTTATTTTTGTAACGTAAATTATTCAAGTTCGGAGATACGAATGTGATTTTTCCCTACATCATTTACGATGATTTCCTATGCTATGTAATTTTTATACTTAAACGTTTTGAAAATTTAATGCATAACTCTTATCTTTTAAAGTTTAAAAGTAAAATACTAAATGGATGAAGTTCATAACAGATTGTAGACACTATGGAAATATTTTATATACATATAGATATTCGATATGTTATTTTCTTATTAATTAAATAGTTCTTTTGTTTATTTTATTCAAATTAATAATCTAGTTTGCTAAACTAAATGTTTAATACACTTCTCAAACATTTATTCTAGTCATTGGCTTAGAGTGATGTTAAAATCACCAATTCTTTTCGTATTTTCATTCTGTATCACGAAGATAAGAATTATGAGAAGGAACTAAACGCTAAGTTATTACGACTCGACTTTTATTTTTTGTAACGTAAATTATTCAAGTTCGGAGTTATAAATGCGATTTTTTTCCAAACCATTTAAATTAATTTCCTATGCAATGTAATTTTTATACTTATACGTTTTGAAATGTTGATGCATAGCTCCTATCTTTTAAGGTTTAAAAGCAAAATACTAAATAGATGAAGTTCATAAAAGGTTGTAGAATTTATGGAAATACTATATGGATTTCTAGATGTTCAACATATTGCTTTCTTATTAATTAAACATTTCCTTTCCTTTCCTTTTTTTAAAATTAATAATCTAGTTTTTTTTCCGCATTCTATTTCTATCGAGGTAATCAAGGAGAAACATGAGAAGGAACTAAACGCTAAGTTATTACGACTCGACTTTTATTTTTTGTAACGTAAATTATTCAAGTTCGGAGTTATAAATGCGATTTTTTTTTCCAAGCCATTTAAATTAATTTCCTATGCAATGTAATTTTTATACTTATACGTTTTGAAATGTTGATGCATAGCTCCTATCTTTTAAGGTTTAAAAGCAAAATACTAAATAGTTCATAAAAGGTTGTAGAATTTGTGGAAGTACTATATGGATTTCTAGATGTTCAACATATTGCTTTCTTATTAATTAAATATTTCCTTTTTTTTTTTTTTTTTTAATTAATAATCTAGTTTTTTTTTTTTTTTTTTTTTTTTTTTTTTTGTGTGTGTTATTAAATATTTAGTACACTTTTCAAAAACTTTATTCTGGTTATTGGTTTAGAGTGATGTTAAAGCCACTACTTCTTTTTCCGCATTCTATTTCTATCGAGGTAATCAAGGAGAAATATGAGAAGGAACTAAATACATAGTTATTGCGACTCGACTTTTATTTTCTGTAACATAAATTATTCAAGTTCGGAGTTATCAGTGCGATTTTTTCCCACGTCATTTAAACAAGATTGGCAAGGTTTCGGACACTACGGTAAAAACCACGGTATAAACCATGGTTTTTATTGTATGGTCGAAAAACTTAGTGTCCTAAAATAGTCCGAAACTGTCCAAAATTATACTTTTTAATAAAACTATATTTTAGTAAAATTATGTAAATATATGAAAAATGTACCAAATTATTATAATTATTTTTGTCTCTCTGTCTATATAAGTATATATAATTATTAATTGTTATTTTATAACTTTTTACCAGTATTTGCTATTGTCCTAATAATGTATTTTGCGAAAGGTTTATAAATTATAATATAAAGCAATTTATAATTTATAAGAAAAAAAAAAAAAAACTGAAACTTTAATAAAAATAATTAAAAAATGTGGATATTTTAGTATTTTAACCTATGTGCTATAAGATAGAATTTTTAATAAAATTACTTTTAAACAGAATTTCTATAAAATGTTATTTATCCATTATTTTACTTTTTTTTTTTTTTTTTTTTTTAATAGGACTCGTACAAAAATATGAATAAAAAAATTGGCAAACTTTTCATTTTAATTGCACTATCATATATTTTTCTGTTGTAAGAAATTTTTTTAGGATAACTGAATTTTATATAGCTATTGCTAAATTGTAAATTCCGTTTCATATAATAATAATAATAATAATAATAATAATAATAAAAACTAACTACATTATTAGTGTAACATACTTTTATTACTAATTATAAATGTTACTTAGAATGTAGGGGTTATAAAATTAAATTCCTCACAATTTTAGGTTTTGAACCCTTAGTATATTTTTAGACAGTTTCAGACAATTTTGGACACTTTTGGACGGTAAAAACGACCTGTCAAGTCCAAAACCAGTTCTAGACGTCCTAAACCCCAACCCTGCATTTAAATTAATTTCCTATACTGTGTAATTTTTATATACTTATACATTTTGAAATTTTTATGCATAAATCCTATCTGTTAAGGTTTTAAAGTAAAATACTAAGTGGATGAAGTTCATAAGAGATTGTAGAATTTGTGGAAATAATATGGGGATATCTAGATATTCAACATACTATTTTCTTAATAATTAAATATTTCCTTGTCTTTCTTTCTTTCTTTCTTTCTTTCTTTCTTTCTTTCTTTTTTCTCTTTTTTTTTTTAATTAATGATCTAGTTTTTTAAATTAAATATTTAGTATAGTTTTCAAAAAATTTATTCTGGTGGTGTTAAAGCAACTACTTCTTTTTCTGCATTCTATTTCTATAAAGGTAATCACGGAGAATTGTGAGAAAGTAGTAAATGCTTAGTTATTACCACTCGACTTTAATTTTTGCAATGTAAATTATTCAAGTTCGGAGTTATCAATGCAATTTTTTTCCTAATGTTAGATTGGTTTCTTATACTATGTGATTTTTTATACGTATACATTTTAAAATTTTGATGCATAACTCCTATCTTTTAAAGCTTTAAATAAAATTCTTTAAATGGATAAATTAATACATGTTGTACGAAATAAAAGTTCGCATAAGAGGCATATATAAAAAGAAATATTTTTCAAGGTTTCATTGAAGTAATAATTTGAATTAATGTAGTTAAAGTATGGTTTATCTAGAATTTAGGTAAATAGTGAAAGCAATGTTATACTACTTTTTTATGCGCAACTTATTGATTTATTTATGTACAAACATTCTGCTCATTAGATTGCATTTAACCTTTAAATGCTGTTTTGAAAAGTGAGTAATTACTCAATCATATTTTATAGTCTAATTTCCAATGCTCTATTTAAAACTTACTTAGGAACACATAATAATAAAACAAAATATTATCCAAAATAGTCCTGTGTTTTAATTATAAAAAAAAAAAAAAAAAAAAAAAAAAAAAAATCTTCAGACTTTTAAAGAAAGAAAATTTACTTTGAAAATAAGTTACTTGGTTGAATAAACTAATAAATAAATAAATAATTTTAAGCAGTTCTATTTTAGAAAAGGTTTTTAAAGATTTTTTTCATAGGATATTTAAATATTTAAAATATCACCGATCGTAATAAACGGAATTTTTTTTTTTTTAAGTTGTTTAAAGTTAGATATTATGTTTAATTAATAATTAAAAAATATATTTTTTTAATTTTAAGATAAAAGTATATTTACAAATCATTCAACCAAATTTACTTTTAAAATTTAGGTAACACAGAATGCATTTTCAAGTTAACATATATTACTCGTATTTACACGCCTATTTGTTTTTATTATTTATATATAATAATGCGCATAGATTGTTTTTAGAAACAAATGCTGTTCTTGGATGTAAAAAAGAAAATAAGAATATATAATGTACATGTGTATGTGTGTGTGTGTACATTTATCTCTTTTCTGATGTGTAATATATTTTTCTTTTTCTTTTCCTTTTTAAATGAAACCAGATTGTCATTCATAGTCTGTACGCGCAAGCTGATTTATTGCCGAGGAGAAAACACGTGAATGTGTTAAAATATTAGATTCACAGCTGTTGTTAAAACTTCAAAGAATGAACGCAAAAATATAAGAAAAGACAGCTTTTTTAAAGTAGTAGATGAAGGGCTTGCTAAGCTGAAAATTTTTAATGATTTTTATTCAAAAGTTTGCTACGAGAATGTTTTCTTCACAAAATGTCAGAAGATAATTTACTCCGTATAACAAACAAGATTTTATCTTCAGAGTATACTTATATTCATCCATCTTCCACCTTTTTTTTTCTCCTTCAAGGTAGAAACTTAATGCTTTTAATGTAATATGTTTTTGGTAATTCACTTAGGTATTCAGGCCTTGAAATTTCTGATGCAAAATAAAGTGATATTTAAACATTCTGCTAGACATTATAATTTACTATCTTCTATATTTTAATTTTTTATTCATCTATATATTTATATAACTGTCTGTTTTTAAGAATAATATAAATTACCAAAAATTTTATAAAGTCATTTGGATTAGTCTTAAAATCATTTCATTTATTTATTCATTTTTTATACTGTGTTCGGACTTAAAAATTAGAGCTACGGATATTTTCTCCTACTTTAAAATCTCAAATCCATTTTTGCTTTAGTGCAACTAACTCTAGAGGCTAATTTGTCCAAACGCAGCATCCGACGGTCCTTTTTAAACAAAATTTAACACCCAGTGGACTTATAAAACTATTGTTTCACCTGGAGGCTTTATCCAATATTTCAAATGCTGTCTTTTATATAAATATCTCCTGATATGCAGCTTTCTGAAAACAGTTTCAAAGTTTTCCTACAAGAACAAGTGTATGAAGCCCCTACATGTACACAAGTAAAAGTGGTAGATTTCTTTTGTCGTGTACAAAAATTGCAAGACGGAGAGCAGAAAGTACCTAAAAAACTTGGCAGATGTGAATGGCCTTTTCATTGTGTACCACTTGGCACCTTTTTTTTTTCTAGAGTCAGCATTACATGACATTTTGTCAGTTCTAATCAGTGTTGGGCATAATTGATTAAAAAGTAATTAAATTACAATTGAATTACAATTAAATTATAATTATTTTACTGTCAATCGATTAACAAGTAATTAATTACAAAGAAACTGAATAAGTAATTAGATTTATTGAATAAGTAATTCAATTTATTTGAAATCAATTACTTGTTAATCGATTAACAGTAAAATAATTGTAATTTAATTGCAATTCAATTACTTTTTAATCAATTATGCTCAACATTGGTTCCAGTAAATTACCATATAGAAAAATATACAAGGTACGCTGCTTTAACGATTCATTAAAAAATTGTGATTTTCTAAAAATTTGAAGCCATGTGTAAGATATAAACATTAAAACATGTTACTATAACATTTCATGTAGAATAATAATTTAAAAAAACTAAAAATTAATTATCTTCTTACTTACATCTTAACTTAAAGATATTCTCTTCCAATATTTATAGCTATTATATAGCAACCAAATAAAATTATTTCTAATTTAAAAAGTAAAATAAAATAAAATAAAGTAGTAATTCCTCTTTGTCTATGTTATACATCTTTTCTAAATAGCTACTGTATAATTAAAGTTTTACAGAAAAGAAGGCGATTATTTCTAATGTCATAGACAATTATGTTAGAAAGACGATTTTGCAAAAAAAATAATTAATCGCCGAAAGCTTGAATTTAAAAGATAAATAGAAATTTCAAGGTTATCTTATACCGAATCTACATGATACCATATCACGTCATTACAATTTAGAAACGTAGATATTATTACGTTAAAGACAATTTTCAACATCCATTTTCCAAAGAACATTTTGGAAAATTTTATGCTTGTGACAATTTTTATTCTCTCATTTTGAAATATCAGAAGGAGAGTTTTTGTTTCAGATATATCCTTCTTTTTCTTCTCTTTTCTCCTCCTTTTTCTCGGGAAAAAAATCCTGATGCTCTCACTTGATATATTAGAATCAGCTACGCTCACAAAAATATGACGCAGTGCCTTGTTCTTATCCTCTCTAAACTATAATTCATCTGCCCGTGACTGGTGAGGCTATAAATTCCACAAGTGCCAATTTCGATTGTTTTTTGATGGGGGGAGAAATTTTAAATTAAAATTACGCTTTGTGTTCTTTGTGCTGGCCATCACAATACGCCTTCTATCATGTCCTAGTAAAATGTCTGTATGCCGTTCTCAAACCCACAGTATGGTACCGTAGTGTTGCCAGCAAAGAGATTTACAGTTCGACATATTAAAACGCTGCTTATTTTAGCTCTGGTCGTGTGTTATTGAAGGGGCTTAGGCCTTAATGGCTAGAACAGCTGTGGCCAAATAGGTTTCACTTTCTCTCGCTCCCTTGCGGTTTTACAAAAGCATGGCCACGATACCCCCCTGTTTAATGGCCTCCGGATCTGACGTCACAGCACTGACTCTTTCTGATTTGTGGAGCTTCCAGTTGCCAGGTTACAGATGATCGCTTCAAATAACATATCCTTGCACGACAGGTGCGTCTAAAGATATGACAGCGGATCCTCTAACGCATAAAATTGAAATTTCGATTGCGTAAATTAATTGCTTCACACGCACTGATGAGGATGTTCGCAACTGATAATTGAAGAAGTTTCTCCCGTTCTCCATATTTGGGATTTCAATTTCAAAATATTAGCCGTCTACCTGGAATTGCCTTATTTCGGCTATTCCATCCTTTAATTAAATTTCAGAAGAGTTCTAACTTTGAAAGGAATGAGAGAAAATGGGATTCATTTGAAATGACCTTTCGGTAACTTTCGAAAATTAAATTCAGTTAGCTCTGATGTTTAAGTAACTTTAATAAACACTTCTTTAATTTAAAAATCTTTTAAGACAGAAGCTTTTTGCGTAGAGTAGTAATATAATATTATCAGTACATACAGTTGAAATTTAACGACGATTTATTTTCAGTATTCAAACAATTGATCTGATCAAAACAAAGACCGCCCAAATCAAACCAAAAAAGAAATAAAGCAAAATTTGAATGAATGTTTGAAAGAGAAAACAGCATTATTTGCATTCTAACTTTATCAAGGGCCTGGTAGAATGAAAATATGCTAAAAAAAAATGGATGTTTTTCTGTCACAAAGATAGCAAAAGCCAAGAATTTCTTTGTGCACAGGCTCGAAACATCCAATGGAAATAAAATAAGATAAAACGTAGATCAAAATAAACTCACCACAACAAATGATAAACTAATAAACTATTTAAAAAATTATTAGTGATAAAACACCAATAAAATTTGTAATTAACCATCAATAATCACAAATAAGTAAAATATGAAATGTGAGTCACATGTAAAATATAATAAGCAGATAACCGTTAAAAGTACAGTTAATGTCAGTACAATGATGGCAAAGAACATGGAGTAAAAATAGAGAAATCGCATACAGATTCAAGTTAAATTCTTAAATTAGGATTGAAATTACAGTACAGTAACTTGAAAACTGTGCTGCCATCTGCAGTGTAATATATATATATATATATATATATATATATATATAAGTATGTATGTATGTATGTATATTAAGCCCAACAAAAGACAGTCTATTTACATTAGGGCAAGGTTCTCAAAGCTGATAGACGAGAGTTTCTGAATACGAACCCAGGTTGGATTCGGAGTTTTCCGTGGGTTTCTTGGAAACTCATGTCAATACAGCCTAGCATACCTTAAGAAGACCCCACAGACGTCTCCACGTCTAGGTTCCTCGCATAGACAATCGGCCTTAATCGGACCAAACAAGCTGCCTATTAAGATGTGCTGGTTTCTATTACTATTAGAGATTTAAAAAGAAAAATAATAAATAAATAAAAACTTCTTGCACTTTGTTAGGAATATTTTATGAAATTGCTACAGAATCCAGCTTAAGCGCTTTTAGATAGTATAAGAGAATATTTAAGACAACTATTTTTTTTTTAAACCGTATGGATTAACCCTTAAATGCCACGTGTTGCCTTTCTGCAACATACCCAATTTTGTCTTCTAAAGTATTATAAGAATAATATTGAAGCTCTAATGCCTCATATTTGCAGATTGGCAACAAATTACTTTTTAGCTCTAAACCATAGTTAAAATAAAATAGTATTTTTCCTCTGATTTATTTAAGAGAGGAAAGAAGTAACACATTTTTAAACTGATTTAAAAATAATCAAGGGTTAAAATGTTAATTTAAGGGTTAAAATGTGATTCAAGACAGCTATTATTACAACAGAGTTATAAAAATAATGTTAGCACAACAGACGTGTGAAAATTGTTAAAATAATTGTAAATTTTTATTTTTTCTTCAATATGTGCTGAATTCAACAAAAATAATTTCTGTTATTAATATAATTTACCTTTCTAAAAATAGTTTGGAATATATTTCCAAAAGTGCTTATGTTTTCTGTTCGTCTCTCTGTCTTTCACCAATTTTATTTCTGAAAATATTTTTAGAATTCAATAAAACATTTTCTAGCCATAATGCCCCGTTTCGTCATACATACTCTAGCAAAGGATTAACGCCTTTTTCCTGCAACTGAACTGATGTTGCAAAAAAGAGAGTTTTACAGGCACAAGGGAAATAGCGCTCCGTTGAGTAGTCAGTCCTACGGTATTCGGCCTTGGAGACAGATTTGGCGACGAAATTTGGCAAAAATTGTATTTTAGGATTGCCAAAATATGGAATATCTATCTTGAATGCAATGGAATAGAAGCCGAAGCCTGTAAAACTACTTTTTTTTTTTTTTTTTTTTTTCAACAGAAATTTACTTGCAGGAAAAAGGTTTTAAACCTTTCCCACAATACTAAGTCATAAATACTTTCCAAACATGATTGGAAAGCGTAAAAAATAATAAAAAACAATTGAAAATACACCTACATAAATTTCTATGTTTTTGCATGGACTTGTAAACGAATTATTAATGTTTATTGCATTTGAAAAATATATGTTTATTTCGTATGTTAAACGTTGTATAAAAACGTTGAAATATGCTTATAAGAAGTAAGTCTCTTAGACCGTAATGTACCGATTTATTTTGTTCTTTGTGCGTAAACCGGTTGTGCTACATGTAATGATTATTAATAGGAAGTATGCTCCATTAAACATGAAAATGCTGAATAACATATATCAGATTTTGTTATTTTAAAAATATTCATGAAATAAACTCAGATTGACAGACAAACGAAATGAAACCATAACCAATTTTAAACTCTGAAGGAAAGCGTTAAAAATATCCTCGAAACTATTGTTAAAGAATATAAAATATATTATATCTACAAGTAAATTTTTTTTTCTTGCATTATTACTCAAATAAATAAAATAAAAATTCACAATTACTCCAATAATTTTCCCACGTCAGTAAATAAGATTAATTTTTATACCGAATAATTAGCTATAATTATTTGATTAAATAAATAACTATAACCAATTATTTAATTAAAATCAGTAACTTATAATAAATTTTTGATGATTTTTATCCCTCTTGTGAGAATATAAAAAAAAACTAGGTTTGAAGAAAACTCAGTTTGTCTAACTTGCTATCTTTTTATTTAATGTAATTTAAACTTCTCTTAAAAATTCTACTTCAATCGAATAAAAATAAATTTCTCTAAAAAAGATTAGCAATCATTGTTGAAAAATTAAATAAATAAACACCTCAATTTTTAAAAAAAACTAAGAGAAATGATAATTTTTCTTTGAATGCTATAAAATTGGAGACAGGTTTCAGGAAAATTTTATTTACAGAATAACTAATCAAAAATAGAATTTTTTTGTTTATTTTATTATTGCAGTGCACTTAACTGGGCATAAAATGATTGTTGCTGTTTGGCTTACATAATGAAGTTTAATGAGTCATAGGAAAATCTTAATTAATAATATAATTTTAAAAAGGCTTTTAAAGTTTTCAAATCATAACACTCCTTGGTTCTGTTTCAGATAATGTGATGTAATATACTCCCTACCCCCAGAAAAGACTTATAAAATAACCATCTTTTACTATTATTAAACTTTAATTCATCACTTTTATAATATTTTATATAACACCATATTATTAAAATACTTTCAATATATTATTTATCTTGAATCACTTTCGGAGACAATAGATCTTAAAATGTAATGTGCCTAGCAGCACTTGACACTATACTTTACCTTCATTTTAATATTCAATTAAAAGCATATATTTGAAATTCCAACAAGCTAATAATTCAATTATGTAGGAAACGATACCCTTTTTAAATAATTGATTGTTTTATCTTTTGCTGGAGAAATATTATGTAGTATTAATCTCTTCCCTATTTCAAATCAAGGTCTTATCCGACCCTCCCCAAATTTATGTACCAAATCTTCGATAAAACAAAATCAGCTTTATTGAATTCACGCTATAGCTTGGAACGGTAGTTAGGCAGATAAAATCTCTCTGTTCCTGGGAAACATACAAATATCTAATAATGTGATAAAATATCGAAAAATTCTTTCGTAATTAGTGTGTAATATTTAACACGAACAACCAGCAACAAACAGAGACATTTATCATTAAAATAATAACCTTAATGAACTAGCTGAAGGAAGTTAGTGTGGGCGGAGAAGTAAAGAAGGGGGATCTAGGACAATGTTTAATTTCCCATTAGTGCGTTCTTTACCTCTTTATTTGGTCCTAACTTCATTTGGGTTCGCTTAAACTTGGCGCGTTTATCGCCTCAACTACCCCTTCCCCCTTCCGTTGCCCGATCCCTATAACAGTATATCAAAACTTGCGCGTAATCTCTAGGCCCTGGTTGGGAGAAATGCGTTCAATTTATTTAATTACCGTCGCCAGGAAATGAAAACCAGCATTCGCTGCACTGTACTGTGTTCGCAAGGCTATCTCCACACATTGTGCCGTTTGCAGTGGCCGACAACGCTGCTATGTCCTTTTCTCTGATCGACTGAAGAGATAAATGTTGGAACTGGCATTTTCTGTACCCTATATTGAGAATGTGGCACTATCGAGAGGGGAGGGAATTTTTTTAAATCTCAAATTCTGTTTTATCTTCTCTCTTTTTTTTTTCTCTCTCTTTTTCCAAAAGAATTTTTACTCATCACCTGAATTGTGATAAAAATTAGAGATGTTTCCCTTTTTAACATTTTCGTGCAAAAGCATTAAAGAGAAATTATTATACAAATAAATTAGAATTGTGATATTTTTTCTGTATGATAATTTTCTTTATATAATTATATAATAAATAATTATTTGTGTGTGTGTGTGTGTGTATATATATAATATATATATAGGGTAGGTGCTTCAATGATTGGCATGCTCCAGTAATTGACATCTATACAGAAATAATTAATAAATAATAAAATCGTATATTTTATATATAAGAATTTTAACATTCTATATCAAACACTGGAGCATAGTGTGCTAATAACTGGTAAAATGAATAACTAGCAGTGTCAAACACTGGAACATAGGGTTCCAATTACTGATAAAAGGAAAAACTGGCAGTGTCAATTACTGGAACATTGAGTGGGTGTCAAATAAAAATTCATAAAAAAGTAATAATAATAATAATAATAATTGTTATCAAATGTATATATTTTAACATATATGTGGTTCTGAATGTCTTTCATACCATATGTATTAATTTAAGATTTCTAAAAATATTTTCTGATGACTAGAACATTAAAAACATCAGAGATTGCTGTAAAAGTGTCAATCACTGGTACACTTACCCTACATATGTATGTGGTAACAAAGTAGTAGACAGTAGGGAAACAGAAAATAAAATGCCAGCAAAATCCTCAAGAGCCAAAACGAATTAATAAATAACTGAAATAACCAACAATATCTTAAAAAAAAAAAAAAAAAAAAAAGTAATCAGTAATAATTTTAATATAGATATGAAAAACCATTAAACTTACCGAAACAGGTCGAATATAATAAACTTGAAATGTGATTATTAAACAGAGAGTGAAATTAATATAGAAAATTTAAAAGTGTCCATCCAAATTATACTAAAAAAAAAAAAAAAAAAAATCACTAAAAACGTGTTGAAGATTTAAACATTGGAATAACGCTCATACTGAGAAGATTAATCATCTTGGTACAGCCATCTCCTCAGTGACCAAAAATGAAGGATTTCAAAATCTAACCGTTTTTAGAGCAGATTCGCTAAAAGGCTGTCCAAACTTGCATGGTAAACAAATTAACAATAGCACTTTCCTTTTCTTCGTAATATAAAAGAAAATATAAATTTCAATTAAAAACAGAATTTCTTAAACACTTAGCTATTTTACAATCTACACAGTAAAAGCGTCTAGATTCGAAAATAAATAAATAAATAAAAAGTTCTTTCTATCATGGTGGGAAAATCTTAAATCTGAGAGAAACACTGCGAGCATTTTAAGATAAATAAGTTTTGGCAATCCTCGATAAATTTTAAAATAATGTTTAATACATAATTAGATATATTACCAGAAAAAGAAAAGAAAAACAATGTTTTCCAAGACAAAACCTTTTGTTCAGTGTCTTTTCTATTTCTGCTTTACTTTAGTATTCTTTCATCACAAGTACAAATAAGTCTGCTGCACGTTTTAAATACAAATTTTAACTTGAAATTTTCTTTTCAAATTCTCATGAAATGCATAACAAAATATATAAAGGTGTTTTGTTAAAAATAAATAAATAAATACGCAAAATTTTATGACCAAATTATTAAAATTAAATTGTGTACTTCGTGCAATTTTTATTTTCAATCTTACAATTTGTTTTTGATGTTTTGTTTCTGTAATTTGATATATATATTATCATTCACTTTCCATCGTTAAATTGTATATAGTAAATAATTATGAAATATAGAATAGGTGCATATAAATTGAATGTTTCTCTTTCTTATGTTAATAGGCAAATACAATTCAGTTTTTCAGTATACAATTGAAAATACAATTTCCGCTTTTCGGTGTCTTTTTCTTGACTATTTTTCCAAAATATTTTGATTGATGTCAGTTGAATTGTTTCTGCACACATGTTTACACACAGCGGTTTTTCTTCCTTTTCTTCTATTTCTTTTTTCATGTATTTTTGACTCTTTTTTTTTTTTTCATGAAAATGTGCAGTTATTCAAAAAATGTATATCTAAAAATAAAATGGAAAAAAAAAAAAAAAAAAAAAAAAAATCTAACAAATAACAGGAATAATTTTTGCTTTGAAAGGTATATAAACATTGGTTTTGAAAAATATACAAACATGCTTTGAAAGATATAGAAACATAAACTCAAGGTTTTTTTTTTTTTTTATCCTTCTCAATTTCGCATTTATATATTTTCTTACGCTTAGATATTTGACATTTATCATTATCATTGTCATTATCATTTTTTGACAGTAAAGAGTTTTTTCGTGACATTTGTCCTAATTTCCTAGGGCACCATGCTCTTTCCCTTGTGCAAAACAATGCTCCGAATGCCACTATAATCTGCAATCATTCAAATTAACTTAGCTGCACCACCTTCCAATAACATAATCTCTTACTGTGGCGCTTTTTTTAACCTTTAGCAGCTTTTTATTTATTCGTTAGATTTGTTTTATTTTTGTATTTATAAGGATGCTATACCGATTAATATATATATATATACATAACAATTAACCAATGAAGATTTTTTTTTAACGCTTATTTTAATTAACATTTTTTGTTTTATGTTAAAATAGGCCATTATTCTCTAGGAGCTTTTTCTTTTGTAAAACGTGGTGACAAAACTAATGAATTTCTCACGCATTTCTGAAGTAATATATATTCAGCGGGAGCTAGTTTAATAAACGCACCCTTTGTCCTCCAGTATTCCAACATCCCTCCTGCTTAGAATGCATTCTGTTCGCTTCACGCTGTATTAAGGTGTTATGTGACGGATTTCGAGTATTCCAGACCACCCGTACAGAATATTTTACCATGAGACTCTGTCCCTTTCCTCCTAACATTTGCACGTTAATTGCACTGCTATATTGATTAATAGAAGCACCCATTACAACAGAGAACTTCATCCCATAATTCACAATCCCCGCCCCCCAGCTCCATACATAAATTTCTCTCCCCCCTTTAACCGTAGGTCCCCTACGAAAATCCTTCCATTTTCCCTTTATCTATCGCAGATCCGGTGTCGTGGTATGCATACATGATGAAGAAAATCCCTGCTTGCGTCACCTGATACAAAGGAAGATGATTCACATAACTTTTATATTTTCCTTTTTTTTTTTTTTTCGGCTCCTAAGTTATGCTTACAGATTTTTTTTTTCTTCCCTTTAAAAAACACGGATTGAAATTTCTTGAGTTCAAGCTAGTAATGTCTTTGGTGATTTTCGGATTTAAATATTAGACAACAGTACATTACCTGCTAGTAATACGTGCGTGAATTTCAAGTTTAAATATAAAACAACAGTATATTACCTTCTATTGCTTGTTTTTTTTTTTTTTTTTTTTTTTTTTTTGGAGGGGGGAGGGGGGATGCTTGGAATTGGAAACACAACAAATGCTCGATTTAAAGTAAAATATATGACTTTCCTTAAACATGATAAATAAATGGCATTTTTATTTAATTTTATTTTCACGTGATAATAAACAGGAAAATAAAGCAGACCTTTCTTTAAAAAAAAAATAAATAAATAAATAAAAATTCTAGGTTTTAAAGGGGAAAAAAAAAAAAAAAAAAAAAAAAAAAGAGTCGTATATTTGCTTCAAGGTCAACATTTAAATGATTTATTTCTGCTAATGTCCTCGAGAGAGATTAGCGCGAAACTTTTTTCGTGTTCTTAAACGCAAAATACTAATCTCAGCAGTTGGAATATTATACTTTGCGATTTAAATATTCAGAGTCATTTGAATAAAAGTAATGGTAGTTATAACTGTTTTATTATTTTTATTATTTAATGAACAAAATATTGTTTTTGCAATATAGATATATTGATTAACTTGAACTAAGCATATGATTAAAAAAAAAATAATAATAATTTCTTGAAGATTTAATAACAATTTCATAAACGCTTTTATCCTACACTAAACTAGCGTGCCAAAGGAATTACAAGACTTCCTCTTATATATTCTCAATGTAATTCAATTGTATAGTTCCATTAGATATTTTTGAGTATTAGATAAGTTAAAAAAAAAATTATTTATTTAAAAAAATTTAAAAATATACTAAAATCTCTAATTTAACAGATGCGGATAATATACATGATATGGAAAAGTTGAGCTCGATTTGAAGTAAGTTAAAAAAAAAAAAAAAAAAGAACTGGATTTGAGAGCTCAGGGCACCAAGACATAAGTCCGCTATTACTTCAGCATGTATTATTATTGGAGTTATCCATGCATTGCATGCAAAATTTCAGATCAATCGGATGGTAGGAAGAGGTTAAAATTAATTTCTTAATTTTGAGTAAATAGCATTCCAAACTGAATAAAAGTATGTAATAAAAATTTAGCCCACCTATACAGAATAGGATCTAAAGAATAACTCAGAACTCTGCTCATCTTAAAAATAGTAGCAATACAAACCAAAATTATATCAGTGTAGAGTTTTCTAATAAACATATATTCTTACACAGTAAGTTTTGAGCAGTTTTATGCCATAAAAGATAAAAATAGAGGGGGGGGGGGGGGGTTCAGTTTCTCTTTAAAAGCGATATGTACCAAAATAGGCACAGTTTTGTATAATAAAAATTTTACAAATCTAGTTTAATGAAATTTCATTTCATAGAGGCTGAGATATTGCTACCAAACGGTATGAGGGAGAAGCATTTCATAGTAGCAAAACGCCTCTTCATGATATATGGGTTCACATTAAATCGGTGTAGTTCAACAGTATTGAAATTTTGCATATTAATTTTATTCTATTGTATGCCAAAGAAGAAAGGCATTATTACGCATAGGCCGACTGAGCCGGGGCCCAGGGACTGTAGACTCGGAACAACATTTATTATTATTATTTTTTTAAGAATAATTACAACTATTTTTTATTCTTATTTTCCAACAGTATTGGTCGTAAATAACTATTAGAAAATTGCTACAAAAAAAAAAAAAAAAAAAAAAAAAAAAAAGTTTATTAAAAATTAGTGGTAATAAACTTTCTGGGAAAAAAAAAAAAAACAGAAGTTTTGGCAATTACGAAAGCAGTTAGCCAAATTATTCAATTCTTATACTATTTTCGAAATAAAATTCTTACAATCCGCACTCTAAAGGTGATTGGCATCAGCATCTAATAGCACCAAACCATATATGCAATCTTTTTTTTTTTTTTTTTTTTTTTTTTACAAACAAAATTTTGTGTAAAAAAAAAAAGAAAAATCACTACAAACGCAAAAGAAATATATAAATCGCACTTTTTTTTTTTTTCTATCACAGCCCATGATCTTTAATGTGTAGATAGTCCCTGGGGTCTCGATGAGCGCTTCATCCTCTGTTTTAATCTCCATCCTCTGAAACATACGCGGCGCAAAATAACGGGCTCGAGATCTATGTAGCATGAAGCGTTCCCGGCAGCCATTTATTACTCTTCCCAGCCTATGAAACGTAGCCTTTTATTTGCAACTGGATAGTTCATTATCAAACACACTTTACTTCCGAGGGAGATTGACTCGCATGCCTTAGTCTTCATTCTGGCTCGTGAGAATTATTTCTCATCATAAAATGCTGTGAAAGGTGAAGAGCCATTAAAAACACTAACTAAAACGAAAGAATGACGTCTGACAGCTACATTTTGTCGACATTTCTCCAAAGAAAAGAGTGTATACAACGTTTTCATTGCTTTTTATGATTTCTGATGATTTTTTTTTTTTTTTTTTTTCTTAGCAAGCCGGATTTTTATTCAGCAGTTTGATGTGTTTTTGTATGTGTGTTTACGTTCGTTTCAGTTTCCTTTTCATGAAACATACATATATTTCTGCGTTCGTAAAGATTTTTTTTTAAAAGTTGTTACAGTTGAAATTATATATAAGAAAAAACAATTGTTACTTTCAAGTTAAAAGTTTTCTGAAGTTATAGTTTTTTGGGACCTTCTTAAATAAGATACGTTTTCCCAATTGTATATTTACTTTTCCTTTTGCATAGTTAAAATGCAATGCATAAAGCAGAATTAGTTATATTGTGCAATATGCATGGTCATTTTTTATCACGAGAGTTAAGCAATGAATACTGATAAAAATTTAGCGTTATAGGTATAATCCGATTTTGGTTCTATAGTAGCTACAACTAAGATGATGGAATATTTTACCAAGACTTATTTCATGCAGCAAATGTTTTATTCTGTTCATTAGGTCATGTTAAAATATTTAATCATCTTTAACTATTTCTATACTCTAGTGTAAAATTAATAGGGTTACTGAAGTGTGATAGCAAAATTGTGATGGCATGTCTCCAGACCACTTACAGAAGTGAATTTCAAACTATCGTTAATTGCCTATTGCGTAGTCCTGGTGCGACGTAAAACTCACTCAAACTCAAAAGTCTGGTTCAATCGTGCGTAAAAAAACTTTAAGTAAAGAAAAGTTTTTGGGGAGGAGTTTACAAATTTTGAATGACAATACTTTGATACAAAAAGTATCATTCAAATATCTTTATTTATAAAGAGAAATGTATGATACACTCTTCAATTCTTTGAGAGAAAAAAAAAAAATGTATGCTCTACTTACATTCATATGTATCTTCAAACGTAATGGGTTCTGAAATTAGTAAATTGTGTATTAATTTCGTATTCGTAATTATCAAAGAAAGTTTCTTTTGCGAAAGATAAAATGTTATCATTTATTTATATATTCGTTATTGTTTAAATCAATAATAAAATAATAATAATAATAATAATAATAACATAACAGCATCATAGCAACAATATCATACCAATTCTCCTTTTTTTTTTTTTTTTTTTTTTTTTTTTCATTAAAATCTTATACATAGAAAAGACGATTTTTGCTTGCATTTTAATTTGTTGGTTTCAAACCATATTAATATAATTATAAAAAATATGAAATTTTTCAAACTTTTTTTTTTTTTTTTTTTTTTTTTTTTAAGTTAAACATTAACAAGTATGATTTAATCATAGAATAGCTCTTTTTAAAACAGGCTCATTTTCTGGTAAAATAAAAATAGGTATAGTAATGACAACAAAAATTAATTTGTTAAAAAATATCCATCTGTCCTACATGCATTAGAATAAATCTTGTATATTATAACGCATATACCTATCTAGACATTAAACTGAGAAATATTGAATAGTTTTAAAAGCTGATTTTCCAAAGTTTTATTTTTCAAATCAGCTTTTATAATTTGTTTTTAATGCATCCTAGCTATAGCTGATTTGAGAGTTTTAAAATGTATCCGATTGCAAAAATCTTATTTTCAGAATTGTAGCTATTACCATTTGTTTGAACTTGCACAGTCAATATTCGTTTGCTTTAATATTATCTTGTCACCTCCTAAATGGTATTTCTAAACGTTATAATCGACAAGAAAGCTCCATTTACTGAAAAATGTTTAAAAGTGAAAACTTTGAGAAGCTATTCCCTCGACTAAATGTGTTTATTTGAGTATGAAAGCCCAGGTCAGACAAAGTTATTTAAGCCATTAAGTTTGCGTCTGAGCAGAAGTTTTATTGCCTTAATGTTAGCCAACTCATTTCTAATGTCCACTCCTAGAGATTAGGTTTAATCTTGAAGCGATTTGGCACTTAAGTCAACTTAATTAAATTTACTTCACTTAGGGAATATATTGCGACATCGACTTTGCCAGACGTCATCATCGTGTTTAATCCAATCGATTTGAAAACTGTGATGGCCGTTTTTGATTACCATCTAAGCTTTAATTTTAATTACAGTAACTTTTAGAAATAAAACCGTAATCTATATCATGCGGAAATTCGATAACATAACGTGGCTTAACGATAGAAGCTAATTCAATTTCCATTAACGTCAAAGTGTTTGTTTTAAAGATGAATTTCTCCTATTCTAATGGACTCCAGTTCGGTTCATTACATAAATTCAAGTATATCTCCAATGATTCAAGGACTCCTATAGTAGATTTACGATATTGTATTAAAATATTTCTTAAGCGATTTAAATACTTTCTCTATATTTAAATGATATAAATTTAGATTGAATTTCACTATTTTTAGTGTTAACAATACGTCTGATACATTTACACAGATTTATATTATTTATTGGTTAAACTGAAATTTCATTTAAGGAATATTATATTTCTTACATAATTTAAGGTAGGGATGAGAAACTTATGGAAATTACAATAAAATTTGAAATGTAACTTTACTGTATGCTTTGTAAACTATTGTAATTATTTATAATTTTAAAAAAATTATATTTAATGATTATATAATACTTGAATTTAGATTAGAGGACAGCTGCAATACTTTTGTTGAAAATATTGATACTTAAAAAGTAATTTTGAGGATTTTTAGTTCGGTATCTCGTTCAACGATGATTTTTTGCATATTAAGGCTCATTATACAGGGAAAAAGTGGATTCCTAAAGTGGATTCTGAAACACTGTACGAATATCATTGTCAGCATCAAGATTCGAACCCGGAACATGGCGACTGATGGCTAGAGCGCTAAACATTCTGTTTGTAGATGCCATTTTTCCATGAACTAATAAATTATCTTGTTTCTAAACAAAATATAGCTATCGGACTTTGGATTTCTTAAATAATTACATATATATAGTATAGTGCATAATATAAACATAAAAATAATGAAATTACGTACCAACTCTTCAATGAGAGTTAACTAAAACAAACAATTTTTCTGAACCTTCTGATTGTAATGGCGCTACTTTATCCATTAAAGCTCTAGTTTTAATTGTTCTTTGTGAATCAAGATTGTTGCATATATTTATTACCATTTCCTCAGCCAATCCATTCACAGATCGCTGACTTTTCAAGAATTCGCTTTCGAATTCTGATACAATTATATACGCTCTCATAAATTTGCGGGACGTTTGGGGAGCAGGAGAGGGTAAAACTGCATCAGTACCCGCGATTTGTTTAACTTAAATCCAATCATTAATTCCTCTGGCAGTGCGAATAAAGTTTTCTCTGCTTCAGGAAAATGATTATCTTTAGCGGGCCAATACTTTTCCATCGACCATCGGGAACTTGAGGCTGCTTGTCACTTTGATTCATTCTATAATTTATTTCCTCATTAATTGCCGGCCTTAATTCTCCGAAAAAGATAAATAGGTTCTTACAAATCACGACAAAGGTTCCTCGGAGGGGCGTACTTCGTTCCTTCTAGAATTAAAGGGGGTCTTCTTTAGCAAAAAGATTTTCAATTTGGAGTTCGGGGATTTTTCATCATTGTAATAATTTTTATTGATTTATTTTTTACAGTAGAAGGAAACTAGAGGTAAGAAAACGCAAATGTTTAAATTGCTATTTGTAATTCTCATTCTTTAGTTTAAAAAAATATATTTGATAGTAGATAGAAATGATTCTAAACCCCTGTTTAAGAGAAAATGTCGATCATAAATATTAGTGGTTTTCTGAGTTAAGAAAAATGTAATTCTTTAAAATGCACGCCTCCAAAAGATTATATCGGGAGAAAAGAATTTCATGCTATGTTTGGACCTTCTCACTTTGCATAGGTAAAACTTAAAAGCATAGGTGACAGCGACAATATAAATAAAAACAACATAATTTTTATAAAAATTGTGATATTCATATTTCTCAAAAAATTAACTCTTTCTTTTTTTTTAAGCTCTAAAGTCTTATAATTTTTTTTTTTTTGTCGTTTGTTTGTTTCCAAACCGATCAAATAAATATACAAATTATTGCATAAAAGTAATTTAGCATATCGTTCAATCTCTAATTGTACAATTCACACTGATTGAGAATTCATCTTTTCAGTGAAAAGAAAAACTCAAAATTTTCTCTATAACTTACAAATTAAATGCATCTGTAAAAGAAGAATATCAAAGCTAAAGAGTAGAATTAAATTAACGAAGAAAATTTATTTTAGGCAGTGGCGGATCCAGAACTTAACTTTTGGGGGGATAAGATTTTTCAAGAAGTTATTCCAGATCAATGAAAAGTTTACAATTGTAATATTCAATTGTGAATGTCAGTACTTTTGGGCCCCCCCTTAGATCCGCCACTGATTTTAGGGGAACTAAAGAAACAACTTTTAGAAAGCAAAACATATCTTCAATTGATATAACAAATAAATAAATACTCACTAGTGATTGTATCCAAAATTTTCTTACTGACAACAATCAGCTACGTCACATTTATGTTTCACGCCATCATTAATCTTCGAACTTAAAATTTGTTTTTCTCTTTCCTTTTAAATTACTTATACTATTAAAAATGACTTTTGCAAATATGCATTTTCGCTGTCCTAAATGCGCCATGTCTATTTTGCAATTTAATTAGGCCACCTATGCATAAAATTTATTTTCAAGGACCAAATATCGTTACCGGAAAAACATTTTAAATAATGGCACTCAAAGTTTAACTTCCAATGTAAAATTTATGAGCCCCTCTGGCATTATGGCGGTGCCTTTCTTCAGGTGTGGCATTGAACGGACAATACCCTAAGTCTGATTTACGAAGGGTCATTCAAGTCAAGTGTCCGAACTAGCCGACCTTTTTTTTTTACTGCACACCTCCGAAGCGGAATGATTCACGAAATGGGTGTAAATATCAATTCCTTTGAAATAAAAGGAAACAAAAACACTAAGCATTTAATTATACAAATATCTATTAATACTATAAATGACAAATGCGTATATGGGAAGTTTTTTACTGATCATAGTTTTCTTTGATTAATTTCAAAACTCAATTTGAATCTATTGGTCAAAAATGTAACTCGAGGAGTTCAAAGCATAGCTTATATACAAAACCAAAAAACCTTTATTTTACTCATTTTAAGCAGGAAAATAATAATAATAATAAAATGAAATCCAAAAAAATAAAATAACCTTTTTTATTTTCTTTGTATTTCTTCTTCTTTTGTTTATTTATTATTTATTTATTTTTAACGCTCCGAAGCCCTTTTGTTTTTAAAGAATGGAAAATCTAATACTGTTAAAAAAAAAAAAAAATCATGTGGCACATGACTGTAATTTTTGCATTTTTTGAGTTGTGTATATAAAATTTCCTTTATACTATAAAGTCAAAAATACAAAAATGATTCGATTTGTCTAAAATTAGGATTTTTGATCTATATGTACGTTTTTATGATATCAAATGTCTCACTTATTATTTTTGGTCCTTTTTTTTTTCCCCCGATTATTAGTATGATACAATTTACGCCTCTTTAGAGCTTATTTTATTTAATGAATTTTGATGGAACTTTGTACATGGTAGATTGAAAGGCCTATGGAAAAGAGATTTCTGCACTAAAAAAAAAAAAAAAAAACATAAGTACACAATTTGACTACTGGATGAATGGAAAGCAGAATTTTCAAAAATGTTATTTATTTATTATTATTATTATTATGACTTTTGCAATTTTACTTTTTTTTTTCCCATCAGATTTTTTTTTAATTTCTGGCCTCCCTTCAACACTACTTACTACAAACCTTATTACTTTGTCCTAAAGTGCCCTATTTTCACCCAGTGGTCAAAATGTGAACTAATGCTTTCTTAATGTCGAAATATTTTTCCCATAACACATGTACCATATTTTTAAAAATGCCACAGAGTAGTTGGGGTGTTTGAGCACTGCCATTTTAAATATGATCAGTCTGTGGGGATTATAGCTAAAATTCAGTATGTAATATATCGTATATGGTACAATAATGTCTTCAATATCTTTTTTTTTTTTTTTTTTTATAATTTAAGTGAGGAAGTGTAATATGTGTTCCATGAGCATGAATAAATATTTGCACCAGGCCCCAGTTAAGATAAGTGTCCCTAATTGACCATTTTTTTTTAATGGTGTGTAACACAAAATCACACTCTGTTGTGTGTGATAAAATTTTTCTAGCAGCTCTAGACAAAGAAATAATGAACATAAATTGATGTCTGTCCTCCTTTGATGCAAGCCTATCAACTGGTTGCGCTGTCATTCCGTTTCTTCTCCAATGATTTTTAATATGGCAATACAGGACAGAATTTTGTATAATGTGAGGGTTTTTTGGTTTTTGTTTTCCTTTTTTGCAAAATTAAAAAATATATACAGTAACCACCACTTAATAAATTCACCGGTTAATAAAATCAGCTGCTTAATCTAATCAAATTGCTGGGACCGGAATCAAATCTATACAAACTACTTTTAAAACCGCCGCTTAATAAAATCATTATCGCCGGTTAATAAACTCAAAATAATCTCTTCAGCAATAAAAATGTCATTTATGCATGCTAAACAGATTTTTCATTTACACTGTGATATATTTTTTTTTTCTTTTTGAAAAAATAAAAATAAAATAAAGCACAGATGTCCCTCCGTTATCTCTCTTTTTCGAGATTTTACACTTGCAGCAGGGTTACAAATTAAACGTGCCCCAACATTTATCTTAGAAACAATTTCAAGAAATGTATATTCCTCAAAGCACGGTAATAAATTACAAATTTGATTTAATTCGCAAGTGATATTTATTTATTTATTTATTTTATTTTATTTTATTTTTAATTTTTTAAAAACAATTTCTAGTTCTTATTTTGAAATAACTAAGAAACAAGATGTTTAAAAGGAAAGATTTTAAATTTAAAAGAAAAGCGGGAAATTTTGGTAAAGTAATGATGATTTTCCCCTAAGGAAAGAGCATCGGAACTTGAGATATATTTAATTTACTTATTTTGTAGAAACAAGTCATTATATTTTAAAAATGAGTTAATATTGTTTACTAATTCCATTATTCGTTACTTTTTGAAATTTCTTTCCAAATTCAAGAATGCAATGCATTTTTCTTCAGTGCAAAAAATGTTCGCCTGATATAAAAATCAGCCGCTAATAAAATCACTTTGGCTCAGCTCAGAACGAATGTGATTCTAATAAGCGGCGGGTACTGTATCTATATTTATAACAATAATATTAAACAGGATAAAATATGTGCATATAAAGAGCATCGCTTTCCCGCCAGTGGGTGATTTTTAAATATGAGTATTTCAAAAAAGAATTCATCAGTGCATTGAAAACGAGAGGTTGAACCATGTATCTATTATAATTGGTAACAAAGTTTTTTTTTTCTTTGTTTTTCACTTTTCACAATTAATAATAATAATAATAATAATAATAAATACGCAAATAATTAAATAATAATAAAAAAAATGCATTTTCTAAGATGCCTGAGTGAAATTGTATAGGAAGTTTTGTGATTGCCTCAAGATACTTATTTTATATTTTATTTATTTATTTATATTTTATTTTGTTTGGTTTGGTTATTTTAATTAACAATATTATCAAACTTTTTTTTCTAATCAAGTACAGGAAATACAAAAGAAGTAACATATTTTTATAAAATGTTTGCAATTTTCAATAACGATTTACTTGTGTTAATTATAAATTTTTTGATTTCATTGAACTTTTGAATTTAAGGAAATAAAAATTCCTAAGATGTCTGAGTGAATTAGCATAGGAATTTTGTGATGGCCTCAACATATTTGGTTTACTTTTTGGGGGGTTATTTTAATTAAATACATTATTAAACTTTTTTTTTTCTAATCTAGGAGAGGAAATAAAAATAAAGTAACATTTTTTTATGAAATGCTTGTAGTTTTCAATAACAATTTATTTATATTAATTACAGTTCTTTAATTTCATTGAACTTTAAATATCAAGGAATTCCTTTTCAAGATGTGGTAGTATGGGTTAAGGCTGGTTGGTAGCAACAGGCTCCTAGGCTTAGCTAGAATGCCGTCGATAAGGGTCTTCCTAAGGGGTCGTAGCCCGTATTCACGAGAGTTTCAGAGAAAACCAAGAAAAACTACGAACGGCTGGACTGATAAGCGCCAGTTGTGATCTACCCCGCACTTCCCTGTCGGTTAAAAAAAGAGCGTATGATTTTATTTATTTATTTTACTTATTAATAATTTTCGGAAAATTTTGTATTTTATTGTGAATGTCTGCTGAAAGAATTTATGAAAATTAATCTTGATATTTTCGTGGACCTCCCCACCGAATATAACCCTTCTGAAATATAAAGACATAATTAGAAGAATGAGAGAAAGGGGAGGTTGCACGATTGGGTAATCTAACTGTTATCTACTGTAATTTACAAATTTGATTTAAAAAAAAAAAACAACGAAAAAGATTATTACAAACCATTGTAAGTCGTCTGCAATGTGATTTAAATTATTGAATGTGATTTAAGTTATTTAAATTATAGTTTTGAGCAGATTGTTTACTGAATGTTTTCCTTTGTCTGTCGCATATTTTGCATTTTTAGCTTCAAAATGAAATAATTTTGCTTGTCGGAACAAACAATAAAGAGTCGGTACAGTCGGTGTCTAAAAACAGGATTCGACAAGGATTTATTTAACAAAACTGTATTAAGTGTACCTTTTTTACATAGGAATTTTCGCTAGTGTTCGGAGACTTTTGTTACCGGCTGTAGATGTGATTTCCAATTCTCAATAAGCAAAATCTTTCCTGTTTCTTTTCTTCTATTCTAACCTCGTCATTCAGACTGTTCATTTATGAGGTAAAATAACGTATGATCAACAAATGGCTGCTAGAATGTTGAAGAATAGGAGCTTTGGAAAGCAAACATCATGATTTATGAAAATATGGAAGTATTGGGCGAAAATTTTGTAAGTACTAGCACACACACACACACACAACTGATCCTTTCGAGACGAAAAAATTAAGCATTACTCTCCAGAAGTGGGGAGAGGGGAGGAAATAGAGTAGGCACGGATGCTGCATGTTACTGCATTCATTTGTATTCCGGCATACTTTATTTGCACCTTAAACTGAAGCCCCACCAGTAGCCGAGAGGACAGGCTCTTCTCTCATAGCTGATTGACGGGCGGTGACGGGTTCGAACCAAGGTTGCACTCATCTGCCAAGCCGTTTAAAATTTTCTGTTTTTTTTTTTTTTTTTTTTTTTTTTTTTTTTTTTTTAATGAAACTTCTGTAAATAGGAGCTAGAATAACTTAAAATAACCCCCGTGGAAGACATCCAAACGAGGCTAAGTCCATCATAAATAAAATGAGCTTTAATCCTACACCACAATACTACCTTTAAATTACATTAAATTCCAAATAAATAAAAAAGTAAATAAAAAGCAAAAGTAAAGATAAAATAAAATCAGCATTACATGCTCTGGGGCCTACATTGTTTCGGCTGATGAAATGATATTTCAACTAAAAACAATTGAAACATTCTTACGATTTTTAGTGTCAGCTTATGAAGTTTTCATTTTTTTTTTTTTTTTTTTTTTAATTGAACACCAATTTTAGTTGCATTTTTCTGCATTCAACTGTTTTAGATGAAGCAAGGTCTTTATCAGGCGAAAACAAGTAGTTATAAAGCCACGTGAAAGGGCATTTTACTGCAAGAATCTGGATAGTGAAAAGGAATAGATTTTCTATTTATTTATTTTACTTTTTAGCCTCCCTTCTTCAAAATAATAGACATTTAAAATAATAATAATAATAGTTAATACCTAATCAAATTCAATCCTACTTTATTGCGGAAAATTTTAACTATTATTATCATTATTATTTTCAAAATAAAATTGTTGCTATCCCATTTTTAAAAAAATGGGGTAGGTTTCCCTTTCCTGACTTATAAATAAGTTTATATATAAACTGCCAGAAATATTATACTTTCTGACTTTTTTTTTCCGCTCTCCTCATTATTAATCTTTCTCGTTTTCTGTGTTTTTTCATGTACTTGAACAATTTACTTCCATACATTTTTATATTTATTTATAGAAAACAATTTCTCGTATAGGTTTCTTTTTTTATTCCAAAATTATTAACTTCATGAAGAGTGTTATTGTTTAGTTATACGCATATTTTCAAACTTTTTAATCATTTTCGCGCACTCTCATCTGTGATTTGCCCAAATAACAGCCTGGAGAATGAAGGTAAAAAAAGAAAAAGAAAGAAAGAAATTCAAGAGACAAAAGAGAACTTTAAGTAAAATCCGAAGGAGGTCTAAAATAATAATATATCGGATGGATGGTTGGGTTTTACGTCACACTAGTGCTGCGCAGATGGGCAATTGGCGACGGTCTGGGACACACGCCTAGAGGTGGTCCGGAGACATGCCATCACAATTTTGATCCTCCGAGGAAGGGATAATAATATATCGAAAAAAAAAAAATAAATAAATAAATAAAAATAAAGGTTGATATTAATTAATTAATTTAAAAGAAAAGTGTTAAATTAATTGAAGAAAAGAGTAAAAAAATCAGAGGAGAGACAAGGAAATATAGGATTTAAAAAAAAGATGCAAAGACACAAAAAAACTATTTGATTTTACAGTTTGTTTATTAAAAGGAATTTGACCTCTTTTTTTTTTTTTTTTTTAAACAATTTTACGCGTTATTTAAAAATTCAGCATTGAAATATTATGAAGTAACAAGCTGAATGTGTACGAAAGAAATGAACTAAAATAATGTTAAATAGATTGTAGAAAGATATTTAATTTTACTCTCTTAATTAAGAAATGTTGGGCATTGCTTATATTGATCATTTAATCATATTAATAATAATTTATAAACAATTTAGTCTTTACTGGAAATTCTGTTATAACAAGAGAAATATCCCATCATTTCCGTCACAAACGTAAATCAATCTCGAAGGGGAGGGGGGATTGCAATTATAGTTTTCAACATGTTCCTAAATTTATTAAAATCCGTAAACTTTCAGCATTAAAAAATATTTACATTTTTATTTATTACTAGCAGGCTTTGCCCGCTTCCTTTTGTTACTATATTTAAATAAATTTTCAAAAAAGTTGAACTCTCTTTTTTATATCCTACAGTCGGTAACAAAAGTGTCCGAACACTAGCAAAAATTCCTATGTAAAAAAGTATACTTCATACGGTTTTGTTAAATAAATCCTTGTCGAATCCTGTTCTTAGTCAGTGTAAGACCATGATTCGATAAGGATTTATTTAACAAAACCGTATCAAGTGTGCTTTTTCTACATAGGAATTTTCGCTAGTGTTCGGACACTTTTGTTACCGACTGTATTAAAAAAAAAAAAAAAAAAAAAAAAAAAAAAAAAATTGAAAATGGTTAGAATCTCTCTTCGAGTCCCCGCTGCCTGCGTCAGCATCCCTCCCTCGCACTATCCCACTGCTTGCATAAGCGCCTTAACCGGGAACTTCAATTTGGGTGTTTATCGGACATCAGAGGACGCTGTTATTATTCAAAAATTGCGATTTTACAGAGGGCTATATCTCATCATCTGCTGGACATTTTAGTTTATGCATCATGTATTAGTGAGACCTAGTAACTGCCCCTTGTTTTTCTAGCTCTCGCTCCTCGCTAAAGTTCTAAATGACCGAAAATTACAATGATATTATAAAAATTATACATAAATTTAATTGTTATAAATTTTAATTAAATTAAAAATGTAATAAGTTTAATCCCTTGTAGTACATTACTATTTGATTCAGATAGAAACAAAAAATTATTAATTATAAAAAATTTTCTTCCAAAGGATTTTTTTTATATAACCACATAAACAGATGTTTTGAAAAGAAACGATTGAAATAAAATTTATTTAATTAAAAAATTAATTAATTAATTAATTAATTAAAAAAACGATTGCTTCGTTTAGGAAAAGATGTCACCAGATTGAGAAAGTTTATCTCATTCGGAACATACCGATATCGAAAAAATCGAAACAGTACCTCCATATTAAAATAGTGACTAACTATATTTCATAATATTTCTTTCTACAGAAATATACGGATTTTTATTTTTTAATCAAGTTTTAAAAGCGATAAAAATACATATGAGGTGCACCCCATTTGAAAACTCTGCGATCAACGGCCGGAAAGTCCAGAGAGTCCTGAGCCCCCACAGACACATGGATAATATATATATATATATACCATTTATTAAATGTATATCCCTGATTTCATTTATCTTTAGAGAAATGTATGTGTAGAATATATATATATATATGTATTTATTTATTTTTTTTTTTTTTTTGAGGAAAAACTGCATTTTTGATAATTAAATTAAAATAAAATAAAACCTTATAAAAATTTTAAATCATTTCTAGTATAACCCAGTGGCGGATCCAGAACTTGACTTTTGGGGGGGGGGGGGCTAAGATTTTTCAAGGTGCTATTCTAGACCAATAAAAATTTTACAATTGCAATATTCAATTGTGAATGTCAGTGTTTTTGGGGGGGGGGGCTTCAGCCCCCTAGCCCCCCCCCTTAAATCCGCCACTGGTATAACCTATCACAGAATCAAATGTAATTTAATTAATTAAAATTATGTCTTCATTATCATTTTCGAACTACTCTGAATGCGGGTTGTATTTTAAAACAGGCTTTATAAGTTTATGAGTACAATTAATAATCAAGTGCAAGCATAAAATTAATCATCCAGTGACGTTTCATTTATTTTTCACCACGAAATTCCTCTCATTTCGATACACCCACAATTGCGCGCTTACCACATATTACAGCCATCTATTCGTCATCACTTTTAAAAGAATATAAAAATAAACATAAAAAAGGAAACAAACTCCCTCACGCAAAACAAAAACTCATCAATTTCTCTCATGCATGTCTCTAAGGGGAACTTAACTTTTCAATTTGGATTCAGTCCCCATTACTCTTAGAAGGAGTTCTCCCGCGCCATAATTTCATTGGCTACAGGCGCTCCTCCAGGATGGGGGTGCAGCAGAGAGCTCTGCATAGATTTATGGGGCCCGTCTTCCAGTCACAGTGGTACGCACTGACCAAAAGCACGTGACCACCAATCAATTGCAGCTGCTGAGGGCCTGGGCCCTTATGTTCGGTGCCTTGGTTCAATATGCTTATCCACATTCTCCCTTTCATTTTGCATCTTTGAAATACGTGTAGATCACCATGGCATGTAAATTAGTGATTTTCTCAGATCTCCCTGTTGGACGCATGGCAAGAGCATGATATGTCAGAACTCGGTGGTTCGAGAATTACTGGCAATGCTTCAACTACGCGTTTGTTTGATAATAACACTGCTGATGTTTGTTTAGAAGAGCTTTTAGCAAGATAATAAATAAATAGGGAACTATTAAATCGTAACGTCCTAAAAAACTATTATTTTTATTTTTTTCATTTAAGTATGATAGTTTATCTCTTTCGAACAAAATTTTTCATGTATGGAATATGATTTAGTCGATTATCTGTGACACCCGTCACAAAATTTTTAAAATTAATTAAAAAAAAAAAAATTAAATAGTAGAATTGTTTTACTATATTGCATTAGTATTATATTTTAGTTACCTACGTTTTGTTTTAAAGCAATAGCAATACGATTCTACTATTTAATTTTCAAAATTTATTACTATTATTATTATTTTAATTTTTGTGAAAGGCGTGACACTTGATAATCACACTAGTTTTTTAACCAATAATATTATTCATATACACTCATGTATCGCTAAACAGTAATTACTCAAACTTGGATTCAGTAAAAATTAAGTAGCATTAAATTACACGTGATCTGAATGTTTAATAAATATTCTTCAGCATTAGATAATCTATTGGTGATAAAGAAACGTCGTTAAGATTTCCTAAAAAGTAATGTATGACATCATCCTTGTGTAACCTTAAGGTCAGGGCCTGACTAAGGCAGGAGCATGCGGGACAACTGTCTAGGATCCTAGTATCGGAGTGGAGCCCAAAATGAAACGTAAAATATACTTCAATGTCCATTTTTGGTTGTAAGTTTAAATGAAGAAGTTTAAGCCCCCTCCCTTCCCCTTCCTTGAAGAAATGTGTTCTCTGGACCCGAGTTAAATAAGGCTCACCCAGTTGGTCGATTTCTGCTCAAGCTCAGAGGATCATCTACTTGTACATGTATAAGTATTTGGATATGTAGGTAGGGGATGGAAACTTTCTATTTACACATAAAAAACAGTTTGAATATCGAATCAATATTTTTAAATTGTAAGAATATTTTCCATTGAATCGTGGAATATTTTCCATTAAACGCCATGTCACAAAAGTTGTACCTTTGACGAGTAGCCTGTTGACATTAAACCTCAGCAGTTTAGAGATTCTGCTTCAGTGACAGTAGTTTCAGCTTATTACCCGTAGATCAAACCTACTCTACCGGAAAATATATAATTATTTTAACTGTGTTAATAATGTGAAAAAAATAAATTCACCTTCCATTAATTTGCCATTGTTGTACCCCTTTCCTTTATCATGAAAATTCTTTAAAAATTCCTCTTCCGGTGAATTTATATATTTATTATTTTTTAATCCAAAGTTGAACTGACCGTAGGGATCATGCTAAGTTTATTCAGTTTCCATAAGTATATGAAATGGAAACCTCTGTTCACATTCTCTTAAAAATCTTTTCCTGAAACTAAGGCATATCGTTCATAATATTATAGTTAGAAGAAGTCTTTGCATGACAAAAAACATGGAACAAAATCATATGCACGATTATATCATCTCCCAAGGCATTTTAAATTATTTTCAGACACTTTTAATTATAATGAAATAATATTTTTCTGATGAATTATTGATTCCTTTAATATTTGGATCTGCACCTTTTTTTTTCTCTATGCACTAATTAATTCTTGTGAATTTTAAATTCTTAAAATACTCTAGCATTGGCTATGTAAAGATTATTTTTTAACCCTGTGTATGAAAACACATCAGTTATAGTTTATATATGATAAACTAATGTTTAAATAAATTCGAAACAATATGTATGAGTTCATTGATTATATTTTACTTTTTTATTTTATTTTACTTTATTCTTAGTATTAATTTTTTCCCATCTATAATTAATTTACTAAGTTTGCGATCATAAAACAATTCATTGTCCCAAAACAGACTTATCTACTCTGTTTTATCATTTCACATTTTATAATTCTCTGTTACAAAAATATCGAAATTATATAAATAAATGTTCCACAGTTCCGTTCATGGCTCCCAGGAGAATATTTAGGTTCTCTATCTTCTCTTTTCGCTGCGGAATTTATTTTCCATCAGACTAAAACGTATTTTTCTGTACCTTAAATCAATGAAAAGGTCATAAATTTTAGCCAATATATTTCAAATCGGGATATAGTGACTAATATTTGAATTTGTGTGATGGATCGTTTTATTTTGTTTTTCAGACTTTCGTTATTGTTTGCACAGTTTAGTTTTAATTTATGAAAACTAAGTATCATCTGAGACATTGATTTTGAGGAATATATTTTGAAAGAGAAGTAATGTTTAAAACATATGATTTTTTTTTTTTTTTTTTAAATAGGATAGAGAAAAGTAATGGTGAGGTGGTCAAATTAACTATGACTGATATCAGTCGAATCTCATAGTTTCCTGAACTTCAAAATATATTTAATCGCGATCGTATCTCTATACTCGAAAAAATATGCACTGACCTACATACACACACATATTAAATATAAATTTATTGTATGTAAATTTATATCAATACAAAAAACCCTTAACGGGTTAAAAGTTTGTGACGCAGCACTGTACTTTATGGCTATAAGAATTAGAAATACGGGTCTTAAAAATAATGATATAAAATTTTCAGTGACGCTTTGATATTAATTAAATTATACATAGATTTTCTTATTTGAATTTGCTTTTTCCTTTTATTTATATTTACAGTGTAAACGTTATTTTCAACATAAAATAATATATATCATTTACTCATTCATACCTTTCCATTCACATCTCTTATACTATGAAAGCATGTGTTTTAAAAGAAATTATATGAAATTCCAGTAACGCAGTGGTGTTACATTAAGTGATTTGTTTTTAAATTTCTCTGCAATTATTTTGTTTTGCATATTAAAGTATATGTGCACATTGAAATATTGCTTTTAATTTTCAAATACGCTGTCAAATATATCACTTTCATTAAGCTTATATTATGTACTGAAATATATTTATTTCAATGAATTATTCTATCTTTTGCGTTACGCCATCGAAAACTGAAAAAAATTTCACAGTTTTTTTCTTTGCATCACGATATCTATTTGCATGCATTTTCAATTTATTTGGATGAAATGACACAAAGTAAACATTTCCATATATTTTACTTACAGTTTCAGCCTCAAAATCTCAACTATTTCTTGGATACAGTTATGTTTTATTATGTCACTTTTCCAATTGAACAGTAAATATACAGATGCTTGAGGTTTAAGTGACTTTTACGTCGCAATAAAGCTTCGCAAAGAACAACTGTCGACGTAAATATGTAAGACATTATAAAATTTAATCATTTGATTTTTATTATTTATGAATTCATATTGAATTATTTTAAGCTTTATTTCAAAGAGTATTAATTTTAAAATGCCCTTTCATCAAACCAGAGATGTTATAATTGTGTTATTTAAAATGTAATATTTTCTTAATATGGGAAGTATAGTGCTATTGTATCAGGCGATAGTAGCTCTAAGTTTATAAATGCATAGTAGAGGTCTCTCTTGGAAGGAGGCATAAGAGAAATAAAATCAGGAAAAGCTTTATTTATTTATTCATTAAAATCGCAATTTTCGTTACACCTAAAGTACATATGCTTCCTTCCTCGTGAAATTTATATTAAGTTATTGAATAAATTACTTTTATACAAATTCTCTCTCTCTCTCTCTTTTTTTTAAACTGGAGTAGGTGCTCCAGTGATTGGCATGCTCCAGTGATGGACATCTATCCCGAAATAACTAATAAATAAAAAAATAATAATAATAAAATCATATATTTTACATATAAGAATTTTAACATTTTATGTCAAACACTGGAGCATAGGGTGCTATTAACTGGTAAAATGAGTAACTAGCAGTGTCAAACACTGGAACATAGGGTGCCAATTACTAATAAAAGGAAAAACTGGCAGTGTCAATTACTGGAACATTGAGTGGGTGTCAAATAAAAATTCATAAAAAAAATAATTGTTATCAAATGTATATATTTTAACATATATGTGGTTCTGAATGTCTTTCATACCATATGTATTAACTTAAGATTTCTAAAAATATTTTCTGATGACTAGAACATTAAAAACATCAGAGATTGCTCTAAAAGTGTCAATCACTGGTGCATTTACCCTACCATGTTTCTTCCAAGTCAAAATTTAGCAAAAACTAACGGTATTAAGTTCCAAGTCTACAGCCACTCATTTTTACTAATTTCTTTTTTTCTTTAAATCTCTGCCTAATCATATTAAAATGCAAGATAGTCTTATCAGAATCATTCTGATTACTTAAAAGTAAATTATTTACTTCATGTAATTAATTGTACGTTTTTAAACATAATGCCTTACATGCAAAATGTGTTCTGGTTGATTCTATATAATTATAGATTGGTAAATTCTATATAAAAATCCGATATGATAATAATATATCATCTATATAATAATGATGTAGAAATGGTGGCGATATTTAATAGTGTGATGATCATGATCATTAATGATGATGCTTTACAATAATAACGAAGAATTATGCACTTACATACAACAATATTTAACTACACCTTCAGTATAAAGGTGTAGTTAAATATTGTTGTCAATTTATACACGTGTTTACTGTAGTTGAAATGCAATCTTTTGAAAGAAAATATGAATGATTTAAAACTATTCCTTCATGAAATTGTATTCCGTACTTTTGACTCATACTTTAAATATCACAAAACAATTTCTTTTCTTTGTTTCCTTTATCTATGAAAAAGGCCTGTTGCCAATAATAAAAATCTAAAGGCTGAAGTTTAACCCTTTGCCTGCCCTCTAAAGCTCTTTTAACAGTGTTGCCAAATTTTAGGGACACTTTTATTAAACTTTCACCAATAATTTTTAGGAGTGATATTTGATAAATGGACGAATAACCTTCGAAGTGATTAGGCAAACGTTACAATTAAAATTTAGTGGTGGATATTTAGTAGTGCTTCCAAAAAAATCCATAAATTTAGCAACAATGATCAGAGGAGGAAATTTAAATAGGACCGGCAAAGGGTTAATAATTCGAATATTTTTGTATATATCCTTGAGATTAAATTGTAGATTCACAATCATTATCATAAACAATCATTTTCGATCTGCTACTGAATTGAGATATCACCAAGATTTTTCCATTGTTCATTATTAAGTGTATGTATAATTTAATTAACTATGACTACTTTCCCATTTATAACCACTCCATTTTTCCTCAGGTCATAATTTATTTTTATTTTATTTATTTATTTATTTGTATATATGCATGCATGTCTATGTGTGATTATTTTGGTTAAGCATATTCAAAATCATGTTATTGAAAAAAAAAAAAAAAAAAAAAAAAAAAAAACATAAATAAAAAATACCAGATGAATTTTTATTAAAAAAATAATAATAATGCTCTACAATAATTATTATTCCTATCTTCAAATGGAAATGGAAATGGAAATGAGGAAATAAGTACTGTATATTTTTTTGTATTTAGGCGCTACAAATTATTTATATACAATATATATATAGTATATATAAAAAAAAAGTCATTAAATAAATGTTTTTAAAATAGTCGAGCTGCTCCTCACTCACCCTTATCTTATCTAAATTTCATTCATTTTTTTTTTTTTTTTTTTTTTTTTTTTTTTTAACCCTAATGAATGGATTAAAATATTTAAGAAAATTAATATTGACATATCATTATTAAGCTTAATTATATTAAAGACTATTCAGTATTGTTTCATTTCTATGCATAGTGATGTACCTTCTAATTATTTTAAATGTTCTCATCAGCAATAATAAAAATCAGAAAATGCAATTGTACAAAATTTTGAAAATTATAAATTATGCTTAAATAATTTCATCTATCATAGCGTAAAAGGAAAAAAAAAAAATAATAATAATAATAAAGAAAGTTTCAATATGCGGCAAAAACACCGCTTCTTCTTTTCTTTCTTTTTTTCTTAGTTTGCAGGTAGAATGATTAAAAAAATAAAAGATATCATTTTAATGCTTATCATCAATGAATATTTTATTTATTTTATTTTTCTCTTTACTGTCCATGATGTTTTCCCCTCCTGCTATCTACTATCCAACTTTCAAAAGAGGATAAATTTGCAGATAAAAAGAGTTATCGTAGCATTTTTTAATCCCAAAATTTTCCTAAATGTCCCGTTTCCGCGGGCGCTAAAAAGTTTATTATTTTTCGTGCATTCTCCCTATCCTCTCTTCCGAAATCGGAGGAAGTACGAGAAGATGTGGAGAGAGAAGATACCAAGAGCAATCGATGGTACTGCCCCCTAGTGGTGGCATTGCAAAGCTAACTGTTCCGCCATCTTGTCGGGCAATTGTTCTCTTTTATAGCGGCGGGGTACATAAAGCACATTAACGACGTATCATAGATTATGGCGTCGAAAGGGACAAAACCGAAAATGGGGGTTTCATACGGGGAAAAAAAAAAGAAAATGTCATCTGTGTTCTATGCCGTATGTTTGTGTCATCTCTGTGTCAGTAATGTTGAGTGGAAGTTGACTCAACTCTCTGACATATTTTAGAAAACCGTCTTAAATGCGGGAGGGAGGACACAGTGCTATTAGAACGTATATCTAAGGCGAGAAGTCTTCCAATATTTTGAATTCGTTGTTTGTTTTTTCTTGGAGAACGTGATAAAGTTTAGCAGTTGTTTTCAGGACGGAGAGAGAAAATAAGAAAGAAAGTGCTTAACTCTTTTAAATGCGTTAAAACTCGTTGAAGTATATGCACTACAGTTTTTTACAAGTTTATGAGATTTTAAACTTATATTTTTTAAGCTCAAATTGTTCGAGGAATTTATTTGAATGCTGCAGCGTATAGTTGTTCCTATTTCACTTTTTTTTTTTTTTTTTTTTTTTTTTTAAACATTTATTTAATCGTTAAGGTGCATATAATAATAATAAAACACAGTAATTAAAAATCGTGCATTAGAGAAAATGTTCATAAATAGTTTATATAATATATAGATAGTGAGTAGATTTAGATATTATAATAGCTTATATAAATAGTTACAGATAATTGATAAATAGTTTATAGGCTGTACAACGCGAAAAGTTTTACAAATAAATATTAATTTAGTTCATTTAATGTACACTTTATGTGCCTTGAATTTATTAAGAGGCAACTACAATGTAATTGTGTTAAAGAATATGGAATTTGTTAAGTGTTAATTTATTGTACTATTTTTAAGAAATTTCAAAGACTACTCAATGTTTAAAAACTTCTGTTTTTTTTTTTTTTTTTTTTTTTTTTTTTAAAGCCGAAAATTTGATTTCTTTCAATTGAAACTCAAATTTTATTTTCTAATTGAAACCTTCCTTGCAATTATTTTATTCCTTGATCGTTATTCGGTTAACCACAGAATTAAGATAACAATTTTTATAAGTATGAGTATTTCTACAACTGTCCCTATTATCTAAATAAAGTAATTCATAGCTCGATTTGTTAAACAAGTACAGACTGTAAAAGAACACTATTTACTTTTTGCATTTTTATGCAACAATATTACGAAATATATATCAGAAAAATTCTTAGTTATTATATTTTATGAAATTGTTTCTTTATTACCTCGAATCAATATTTGATTGTTAGTTATTGAAAAATCTTTATTTATATTGTACTAAGAGGACATGGAAAAATAAAAGTAATACTTTAACAAATTAAATGAAAAAAACTTTCATTATAGTCATATTGAATTTATGAGCTTAATGAAGTTAATAATATCCTTGTTTAAAAATACACATAGAAAATAAATGTAAACGTATTGCATAGTAATACACTATTTTTTCGATCTTCATAAAATATTTACCTTTATGTTAAGTTATTTTGAAGAATTGTATTTATTACCCCCACCCCACCCACACAAGGAAGAAATAAAAAAAAAAAAAAACTTTTTAAGTTAGTACGTGTGGATTATTATTCCTGGATTAAAAAGTATCACTGAAGTTTTAAATAAAGTTATTAAATTTTAAAAATATGAAACTTCCAGAATCACAACCAAGTAAAACTTTAAAATAGTTAAAAAGAAAAAAAAAAAAAAAAAAGAGAGAGAGAGAGAAAGAGAGAAGAAGAAGAAAGGAAAGAAACAAGAATATTATAAGTCTAATTTACTTACGTGATCTACAAAAGTTTTTTCGTACTGATTTAAAATCCTCTAACAAACAAAACTTATTATTATTTTTTCTTTAAGCATGTAATACAGTAAAACCTCTCTAAGTTGGACACCTACGGTTCCAAGAAAAAGTGTCCAACTTAGAGAGGTGTCCAACTTATAGGGGTTAGACATAGTGTTAATGGATACATTCCGTTCCGAAAAAAAAGCGTCCAACTTAGAGGGGTGTCCAACTTGAGAGGTTTCACTGTACTATTATGCACTTAAAAAACAACAGTAGATCTGGGGGAAAAATCTTGCAATTAACGAAAACCAACAATTAAAAAAAATGTGTTAAAAGTGTTAAAAAAAGAAAAAAGTGTTCAATGGTATATGTGCTGAAGCAAATTTTTAAATATTGGATATATACAGTGAAACCTCTCAAGTTGGACACCCCTATAAGTTGGACACCCCTCTAAGTTGGACGCTTTTTCTCGGAACGGAATGTATCCATTAACATTATGTCTAACCCCTATAAGTTGGACACTTTTTCTTGGAACCGTAGGTGTCCACCTTAGAGAGGTTTTACTGTATATATATATGTATATATATTTCATTGGTTTGTTGTATTAATTCTATTAGTTGTTTATAATTGCAGATTTTAACGAAACGCAATAATTCCCTAAATGTGGATGAATATTAGTATCAAAACAAATTTTCTAATTACCTAAGAAATATTAATAAAGAAAATTTGCCATTACATAGTTTCAGACTAAATAAAAACTAAACAAAATACAAAAAAGCAAAATAAAAGAGTTCTTTTTTTTTTTTTTTTTTTTTTTTTTTTGTAGGCAAGGAAATGCATATACATATGTTATGTATATTTTGGAAATTTCAACATAGATATATTACTTGAACAAACTCATTGTTTTGAAATGTTTATACTTTTATACTACTAGAACCTTCTAATTATGGAGAAAAAAAAAATTTTCATTTATTTAATTCGCCTCGCACTTTTTAACATTGAATAAATATAAATATTAATTTATTTCTCTCCCTAAAAATGTAAATTTATAAATTATCATAAATATGCTTCTTCTTCTTCTTCTTTTTTTTTTTTTAATATCGTAAAAATATTCATTATAAGAAATTTAAAACGACATATGAAAATAAAAATTAATGATGTTTTTTAAATGCATGTTTTAATTTAAAATACATTTTTTTCTGAAACCATTCCTCACTTTCTTTTCTTTTCTTTCTTTTTTTTTTTTTTTAACTCGATCGCGTATCATGCAAAACCTGAAACAAATAAAAATTATTATAACGGCATTACTCATAGACATATTGATCATATTTCTCTTTCCTCAACAATCATTCTTTGGGATGACACAGCTTCCTCCTCTGCTCCACTTTATCTTTTCCTCTGTTTCTAACAATCCCTCGCATCCCGCATCCTTACCCATTCGTCGTCTCAGTCCTTCGGGAACATTACATCCAAACATGCCAAGCAACTTGATTTATGGGTGGGTCTCGCATAGCCCCCTCCCCTTTGCGAAAGCGGAAGGGAGGGTTCCCAAACCCCCGAAGCTCATGAATTAATCCAGATTCAACTGGGAGCGGGAGAGAGCTCTCCTAGTTATAAACAGCGCCTAGAATTTTTTTCACCTTTTTTTTTCTCTTACTCTCCTCTATTTAGAATCCAACTGCCAAAGGCAAGATTTATCGCTTGCAAAATTTCTCTACCGAAATTTGTTTTAAATTTTAAATCCCCTGGAGGTGTTCCGGGTGCAAACACCCCCCTCCCCCGAAATGGCGCAGTTTCAATTTGGGATTTTAGGGGGAGTTTTTTCGTAGCTAAAGGGGAAACACGTTAAACAAAAATGGATTGGGGAAGTTGAGAACACGTGCGTTCTGCAGTTTGAGGGTCAGTTCTAGAAAATAAATAAATCACCTACAGTTATATATACGTATTTTTATTTAATATTTGCAGTAAGTGAAATATATTCTCTCAAGCGATTTCAGAAAATCATACTTCATTCTGCTTTATTTTATTTGAAATTACAACTTGTAGGGTGTTATACGATTAAAATTTCCTGTGGTCTTTACATTTGAGCGAACTGCTCAATTTGTTACAAGGAAAGAAAAATTGAATGATTTTTAAAAATGGAGTTATAAAATATTTCCCTTAATTTATTTATTTTATATCATTATTTGGAAAATATGTGGCAGAATAAAGAACCAGTGGTCAAAACAAATTATTACAAAATGCAAACATGAATTTTTACGCCAAAATATTTACTTTTATTAATAATTTTATTTTTATTTATTTATTCTTAGGATTATTTTTATACATTTATTTAAAGTAATATTGGTGACTGTAAAATTTAAAAGCATGTTTTTCTATTAGTTTTTCCTCTTTCTCGTTGAGTTTGACATTAATTACACGTCCTTTGGGTGATATAGGGCATAGCTTACTATAAATTTTTAGCATATTGCTTGCAGTAAGACAGAAATATCACCTAATTTGCACGCAATAATCAATCTATGCCCTTGAAAAAGTATTAATGTTGCATGCGTTATATAAAGATGCTTAATTTTTTCAGAAATCTTTATTCATGTTTTAATCTAGTTCTTCATGTAATACTTGGTTTCATCTACTGAAATGTTTGAAAAGGTCCCTGTCCCTATATATATCCCTATATATATATATATATATATATATATGTGTGTGTGTGTGTGTGTGTGTGTGAAACTTATTAAGTGGACAGACTACTTTTAAAAATGAAAAAAAAAAATGAAGAAATTTTCTATCAATTTTCAGAATTAAAAAAAAAAAAAAAATGAATGCATGTACAAACATTTTTTTTTTGTGTGTGTGTGTGTGTGTTAACAAGTATGACATTACTCTATTGATTAAAAATATTATTTTGGTTTATTTTAAAATAAAAAATTATTTTTATTGCAAATTCTTAAAAAAAAAAAAAAAAAAAAAAAAATTCAAGTGCTCGCTGTGCGCATGATATTTCAATTACAATATTCTTTATCCTTATAATTTTTACATTAAATGAAATAAAACGTTCAAAGCTTTTAATTATTTTAATAATATGGAGTTTAATTAATAATTAAATTTGAAATATGAAATTACTATTAAACTTTTTATTTTTCTACAATCATAATTTTTTTTTTCCTATTGAACAGAGCTTCTTATTTTTAGTTCATTTTATTCATTATGTCAAAATGTATGTTTAAGAAAACTTTTAAGTTCATATCTCAAATACTTTTTGAAATATCATTCGCACAGTGAGCCCTTGAAAAAATTTTTGAACCCTTGAATTAAAAAAAAAAAAAAAAAAAAAAAAAAACTGCAATAAAAATCATTCTCTATTTTAAAGTAAATCAAAATAATATTTTTAATCAATAGGGTGATGTCATACTTGTTAACACATACACACACACACAAAAAAAAAAAAAAAAAAAATTACATGATGCATTTATTCTTTTTTTACAAATTCTGAAAGTTAATCAAAAATTTCTTCTTCTTCTTTTTTTTTTTTTTTTCATTTTTAAAAGTTGTCTGTCCTCTTAATGGGAAATTTATTCATTGAATAAAAAGAGAAATGATACTTTAAATCTGAAAAGAATGTAATATTTATTCATTTTATTTAAGTATTAGCTTTAAGGAATTTAACTTACATTGAAACAAGACTATGTATTAGTAAAGCGTACTGAAAATAAAATTGTTATATAACATATTTTTATAAGATATTTTTTTTCTTCCATTTAACAAAAATTCACCAAAATTGAAAAACTTATTAAACGATTGCATTAAACTGCATTTTTACAAGTTGCTCTACTGTTGAAATAGCAATAAAACAAGATAAATTCATTCAGCAAGGTATATGTTTATAAAATGGTAGCTTTTTATTTATTTATTATGTTTTTTCTCCACCATTCTCTGCATAATCTTCTATATATTCCCAGTTTAGTACAGTTTCTCATCTATAATGGAAATTAACAAAAGAATTTTTTCTTTCGCAAATGTTTTGTCTGGGATTTATATGTATTTGATCTCATCAGCGGCAAAATATTTTAGGTTTTTAAGTTAGTAACAGTTATTTTTGTTCTGGATCATTTAATTAGAATTAACACTACAGATAAAAAAAAAAAAATAAATAAAAATAAAAATAAAAACAATGTCTGATATAGACATACAAACAAGCAACAAATTTCAATAAAAATATCATTATTTATAATTACAGACACTTTTGTTATTTTTTAGAGACTGTTTAACGGTGTAAAGCATATTGTTCAATGTGGGTCCCATCATTAAGTTGTAAAATCTTCCAGTGGTCTGCCGCGCAGTGAACGTTATGCGTTTCTTCAAGTTAGACGAAGTTACATTTGCATGATAGACCAAACTCTTTAAATGGTCTCATAATCAAAAATCAGATGGATTGAGATCGGGAGAACAGACCGGCCAAGGAGTGGAAAATGGATGGTTAATCACTCTGTCATCTGTAAAATTTTGCCGCAAAAACTTTTGCTAAATGTAAGAATAACAATTTTAAATACCGTAAGGTTTCTAAATGTAAAAAAAAAAAAAAAAAAAAACAGATATTTATTAGAACCATTTCAAGCATTTTGATTGTATTTCGCTCCCTAGCGGTAATTAATATATATATATATATATATATATTAATATTATAATTATTTTATTTATTTACATTATTTTATTTTTTGCGGATTCTTTGAGTTACATTCTTTCAATTGTCTATATATACAAATTTTCGACTCAATCCACATTTTAGTTACAGCTACACAGAGCGCTGAATAGGCCAAGTTTAATTATAGCCACCCAGTAAAATCCAAATGTATTAATATAAATATTTGGCATCTTCCTAATTTAACATCATTTTAAATGTTTATGATAAATGCTGAGCTAAACTAATCTTTTCTTCTAAAATTTAAACTTTTAAAACTTAAGGCTTTTAAAGAGCATATTTTTATTTATTTATCTATTTTTAATCTTAGAATTCAAATTTCAATAATTTCAAGTGCTATATACCATTTATTATTATTATCTTATTTTATTACTATTTTCAACAATTTAAAGGATTACATTTTACCCTTTTTAGGATGGTGATTTTGTGTTTTTTATTATATACAAGAATTAAAAGCAAATGAGATCACACTTAACCCCACGATTTAGTGAGGACCACACAACCCTATCAAGCTGAAGGTGAAGGTTATGGGTGCAATTCAGGCTCAATTAAGGGAATACCTATTAAAGTTATCCCTCGTTTCCTTTCACAGTAAGTAAAGGATTACACTCACTTATCCTTTATCTGCATATCCTGAGCTCTTATTCTTGGCTATATGGATAGGCGTTTATTTCACACACCATGAATAAAATGACTATGAGAAAAAAAATTCTAAAATTAAATTGTTATCATTTAGTTTACATTTATCACGTAGTGTTTGTTGCTAAGATCAAATCTTGATCATCTTTATGTTCTAATGTGCTATGTACCACTGTTAAAAAAGACGTTTGTTGAGAAAGCAGGGCAACAAATTTATAATAAAACTTATTCATGGCATTATGAAATATATTGCTTCTGAGCAGGTGACTATTTACTGCAAATTAGGGGAGTAAATGACGACAGATTCGTTTTGAAGACTTTTTAAACGAAAATGATTTTTCAAAATTTAACCCTATTTTAACTTGCACATTCATTTTTTCGGTATCACGGGTTGTGTTAGAATTTTTTAAATGCAAATGTAATTCAAATCAATTTACAAGATAATACACTTTTTACCAATAAGTATTTGGACATTTCTGAATTTAGGCGTTTATGGAGTAATAAACGGTTTTGTTTTTAAATTGAGAAAAAATTCCCACTTTTTAAATTATAACACGTAGAGTATCAGACCCAGTGCAAAGACATTTTTAGAAAATTTGGCATGCTACATTAGACACAGCATATTGCTATCAGAATGCAAAAATCTTAAATATCTCACAAAATATGAGCATTTTTACTAAATAACTTTTAACTACGCATGCGCAAGCTTAAAAAAAAAATCATTTGCATAATTTAATAGCCAGAAGTATTGAGCAATTTATACGAAAACTCCCAACAAAATCGTGTAAATTCAAAAAGTTATGAGAGATAGAATAAACAAAAATTCAGTTCTCTCAAAATAAAAGTTAAATTATAAAGGGTTTTGCTTACATTTTTATTTTGATTCCATCAATACCCAATTGTTATACAGTGTTTGCTGATCGTAAATGAATATTGATAAAACCTCCGCACATCTTCCCTGTTTGTAAGAACTGAAATTCTGTTCATTTTATCTCTCATAACTTTTTGAATTTACGCGATATTTGTTTGGGGTTTTCGTATAAGTTGCTCAATACTTTTGGCTATTAAATTATGCAAATGAAATTTTTTTAAATCTAGCGCATGAGTAGTTAAAAATTATTTTGTAAAAATGCTCGTATTTTGTTAGATATTTAACATTTTTGCATTCTGATATCAGTATGCTGTGTCTAATGTAGCATGCCAAATTTTGTAAAAATGTTTTTGCACTGGGTATAATAGTCTACGTGTTAAGAGGGGACAATACCTAATCTCGCCGGCAGCCTTCGCCCATGTTATTCTATGGGAAAATTTGTTGCTACAATTACACATTACCTAATGAATATTTTTAAATTCTGTTTTCGCAGTCAGAAAATTCATAACCGTTAAATGAGTACTCATTTTTGAAAAATTCATTTTTTTTAATTTTTACATTTTAATTTTGAGTTCAAAAATGCGATTTTTCACAAAATGCATTTTTCTCATTTTCTAATCGCAAAATAAAATTCTAAAATTTTAAAAAATCAATTTTTGGAAAACAAGTACTGATTTAACGCTTATGAATTTTCTAAATGTGAAAACAGATTTGAAAAATATTCATTAGGTAATGAGTAATTATGTAAACAAATTTTCCCATAGAATAACATGGGCGAAGGCTGCCGGCGAGATTAGGTATTGTCCGCTCTTAATTAAAGAAATGGATTTTTTTTTTTTTTTTTAATGAGGTATAACATGTTCTTTACACTGCCAAAGTTTCAAGATTATTCCTAAAGAACTTTTCTAGATATTTAACAAAACGTCGAAATTTGAAAGTGTCCAAATACTTATAGGTAGACAGTGTACTCTTGAGTGAATACAGAATGTTTATGTTTCAAAGATTATTTTTTCCAGGAAATTTTGCTTCCTCTTCCTTAAAGTTAATCTAATTTTAAACTTTTACTTCTCTGTTTCAATGTAATTGAATCTGAAATTTCATCACCGTCGTGAAATTATTCATTCTAAACTTTTACAGAATCGTTAGAATGCAACTGTGGTAAGCCTTTTAATTTATCATTTGTAAATAACTTTTAAAGATAAATTACTTTTCAAATATTTAACTTCGAAAGTATGAAACATTCACAGTAAATGAATAATAGAGGTGCATTTTTAAGACATACGTGTTAAATGCCACTTTACGATTTTCTGTCTGAGATTTTGTCTTCCCTTTTAATTTCCTACCAATTCGAATCAGTTATAAATTTTTCTGTCAACCGCATTAAAAGATATTTAAAATCAGTTTATTTTAATTGCAGTTAAAAAATTTGGTAACTACGATATTAGTTATAAATTTATGACAATTAAGCAACTTTAATTCTTAGAACTGTTTTTGTCTATGCTCAAACATTTGATGATTCTTGAAATCTCTGTTGGTTTGATGAAACGTCGTATATGACGTTATACTTATTTCCATACACATCTCTTTATTTATCTTTCTCTTTCTCTCTCTTTATCTTTTATTTTTATTTATTTATTTACTTATTTATTTATTATTATTATTATTTTTAATAGTCTATGTGGATAAATCAAGACCTGTTTTATAAAATCATTACTATAATTTATATGAAATGTTTCGATTTCTTAAAACAGAAATATTATCGAAATCTTGTTTACCCTTGAATTAGGCATCAAGCACCTTCGGTACTACCTCCGACAAAGAACTGTGCCTCTATAATAGTGAAGCGGAACTTTTCTTAGTACTCGACATCTACTAGAGTAATACGAGTAATCAGGTTCTGGGGTCAAAGTTACACTGCCACCTTCTCTGGTTACAAAAAGAGTAACCAGGACATTCATCAACAACGTCGCAAATCTCTTTACGACCAATTACGAGGTCAGAAAAATATTTCCCTTGTCGGTTTTCTCAGCTCTTCAATTTTCTGAGCTAATTAAATCAAGGAAGAAGAAGACAAAGTTACAGTTTTTTTCCGAATCTTTTATTTTTGGTGAATTCTTCGCATGCTGAAGAGCACTAAATTTTGAGGTATTTTTTTGTGAATTATTGCTCTGTTTACTAACTTAACGTTCAGATTATTTTTTCTTACTTTTTGCGTATATGGAATAAATCATTTCAGTGTTCCACTTGAAAGCGGCAAAGAAATGAATTACAGGAAATGTGATACATATGTCACTAAGAATATTAACATCCAATACTGTTTTGTATTATTTGGAGCTCGTTATAGTTTGATATATAAACTGCGGGGGCAGTTACTGGCAGTTCACTATTATTACTTGTTAGCAATAAAGTCTTAGAAGCAAGTTTCAGTTATAAATAAATAAATTCTAATTCCATGGGGTGGATTCGCTTCATGGGGATTAAATGGAGCGAATCTACCGTTCAAATTAAAATCCGGCTAATTGTGAACATTCCTGCAAGAATAGGTGTGGATGGAATTACCTTCGTGGGGGTCTTTCAAATGGGTCGTAAACCCATAAGATATATTTCATGATGATTACAGACGAGTTTCATCTCAGAGAAGTATAACATTAAATGGCCAAAAAGTCAGTTTTGTGCTCCACAGACGATATCTTAGAAAATGCACTTTTAAAAGATTTTTTGGTTAAAAAAAATCGATAGCTTTGTTTTAAATTTTAACAGATCTGAGTTTCAATCATTCGTTTGAAAAGTATGGATGATAGTTTTTATAAATTTCATACTGAAAATTTACATCCCTAAAGGAAAAAGTGATGCTCCTAAATATGTAAAAATGTTTTCGTAGTTAACTATTTTATATATATATTAAAATCTTGTAATGATTAGTTAAAAATCTTTTTCATTGTGTTACATTAATTTTTTGCCCCCTTTATTGTCTATTAAAAGTTATGAAAAAAAAAAAAAAAAAAAAAAAAAAAAACGGAATGATAACGCGGGGGGAATTTGCGCCAAAAATTGATAGGCAACAATTTACGTCAAGGTGCTGCATATAAATTTACATGAAATTCCGTGCATTAGTTTTTGAGCTCGAAATTTTTGTCTCATACGCAGCGAGACAGACATATTTTCTATAAATGATCAAAAGGTGTTTTGGACCTCTCAAATATTATAATTCTTTTGAAAACTGGAAGTTGAAAATGTTTACTAATCCAATGTTATATTTTATTGAATACTGAAGAAAGTAATAATTCGAAAATATTTAAATGACTTACATAATACACTTTGCTAAACGTAAAATGAATTGTATTAAAAGATGTTTAATAATTTTCTGTATTATTAATCATCTTTTTACTTTCTTCTACGTTTAACAGAAAAAATATTGAATTCGTAAAAAATTTTTTACTTCTTGTTTTTTATGAATTTACAAGTTTTGAGAGTTCCAGAACAGTATTTGAGCATTTTCACAATGTCTCTCTGTATGTGCGTGTGTGAGAAAGATTTTTGGCAACCACTAAAATTACTGCATAGAATCTCATGAAAATTTAGATGTTGCACATTAATATAAACTATTACCTATCAACTTTTGCTGTAAATCGTTCAATAGGTGGCGCTGCTAAACTGCGATTTATCCTATTTAATGGAAGGCTGTATCTAAGATTCTATTCTGTATAATTAAACAAAAGTCGGTATGTGAGAGAATGTAGTATGAAACTTTATAATGATTCAGTTTAGATGCATATAAGATCATAGATGGCGCTGCATTGCTGCAATATTTCCTATGAACGAGAAGTCCATATGTCAAATTATATTGCATATAATTTCACAAATCTCGGTATGTAATGCGGCTATTGTGAAACAATGCTGATTATATTTAGGACATATCCCCCAGCAGGTGGCGCTGCTCTGCTAGAATGTAGGAGAATAAGAAGGCTAAATCTCATCTGTGGCATATAAATGTACCAAACTAGATATGTGAGATAACCATTATGAAAACGAATGCTCACTTAAATTGTGTGTATACCAGTAAGTACAAAACTTCGATTAAATACCATAAAAAGCAAGAACTCGCAAGAATTGTTACAAGTCGAAAGAAGACAAGACCCTTCGTCATGCAAATGGTTCCCGATACAGCTGTTACAATTCTTGCGAGTTCTTGTATTTTGTGGTGTTTATTCAAAGTTTTGTGCTTATTACTTTTAAACGCCAGTTCTGTGCTGCTTTTTTATTATGGGTGTATATCAACCGACAGGTGGAGTTGCTATTCCTCTTCTTCGGTGATATTCTACAATTCTATATCTCAGTATATGTTGATTAAAATTGCACCTAACTACATATGTAGATTATTTATTGTGAGAAGCTATGATTAAACTTTTGTGTATGTTAAACAATAAGTGTGACACTAATATATAAGAAAGTTTTGTGATGGCCACGCATACAATTTTCTAGAAGCAATTCGGAAAATTAAACGGAAGTACATTTCTTATTTTGTAATAGAAATTAAAAAAACTATTATCCCAGTACTTAAATTTGGCACATTTCACTTTATAAATGTATTAAAAAAAAAAGAAAAAAGGAAGGGTATAGTAAAATATTAATTAATACTGCGAAATAATTGAGATATTTAGATGAAATTTATTCTGCATATTAATTTATCTTTATGTTGCCTAATATTGTAAATTACAGCTATTAAAGTTGATTTATTTGGTTTTAGGAAGCCATAGATTGAAATGACCCACATTCGACTTCTTTCACAATGTCGACATTCGAAAGGTCAATAAACCGTATGGGAAATGTATAACTTTGAATGGTGGCTATATAGAGAAGTCTTAATATATATATATATATATATATTCGTTTTCTATACACAGATTTTTCTTAGACCTAATACCACTGTCAGGTTAAGAGTTTTGACTTTGTTATAATTGTTAATATTGTCAGAGTTGGTCTTCAAGTGTATGGAATGTTTGAAGTTATAAGATGTTATAATCACAACTTCTGAAATTGTTACACATGTAAGAATAAAGATTTTTTTTTTTTTTTTATAGGGAATAAAATAAAATTGCGCCTGTACTGTAATACATGTTGTTTACATCAAAAGCAAAATTATTTTCCTCCGTATTCAGTCGAATAAAATCAAATATAATACAGTAATTTAGCTTTGGAAGAAATAAGTGTCCTTCCTCCCTTACCTATCTCGCATCGGTTATGTGCTATTTCCGAACGTGCTTTTTCCGAACAGAGTTATTTACGAACACATCTTACACCTGACAGCTCTTTACCTTTCCATTTGAAGATAAGGGGGGTATCGTCCCAGAGAGCATGGTTACCCTTTCCTAATCGATCAAGGGGATTAACTGCTTTTGTTAAAATCTGTCAGTAAGAAAAATTATTAAAACAGACTGTGAAAGTCCGTCATTCTCATTTTAACTTGGTCCCCCCCCCCTCTTTCATTCAAGGTAAACTGATAACATAAGTAAACGAACAGCTTTTAAGCAGTCTTTATTTATTTATTTATTTATTTTGAAGATCTTTTAAATTTCTACTGAGATTTAAACATGAATACTGCTCGTTGTATGTGTGGACCCAGACAGCACATCGCCTCCCCAGGATATCTTCAAGATGCCTTCTGGATGAAAAGGCATCCCAGAAACGTCCTTAAGATGTACTGTGGATAAGTTAAGCCTAACTGTGCTGTTTGGGGATGAATACATATGGGTGCTTTTAATTTGTGTCAAAATTAAAAGCACCCATATATGTGTATATATATATACAATTAAAATTTATAGGAGAAAAAAAATATTTAATTTTTTAAAACTACTTTATTGATCAAAAGTGAAAATTTTTAATGCTTAAATTAATGTGTTTAATAGAAATATTTGAGCTTTTAATTGAAAAATCCATTTTTAAGTACTTTTAATATATACTATATTTTTTTTTTTCTTTGAACGATTAAAGATAAAATAAATAAATAAAAAGCTTTAAAAAGTTAACTAAAAAATTTAGAAAACTAATTTAACTAATATATATATATATATATTTCTAATAAATTAGTTGAGATTACTTAATACTACTGTTTCAGGTTTTAATAATAATAATAATAATAATAATAAACTCTTTTAAAATACTTTTAATAATAAAGTTTACACACACACACATATAAGAATGATTATAGAAAACCTAGTTAAAAAGTATTTAATGAAATATTCTAAGTAAAAAAACTAATTTATTTATTAAAAATATAATTTTTAACAATAAAATTAAATGCGATTGCTTAATACTATTGTTTGGAGTTTCAATTAAAAAGTTTATTTAAACAGCCGAGCGGTTCTCGGTGTTAGTAGAATAGAAGTGTCAGGTTCGATCCCAAGTCGTGTTCGTCGACCAAGACAATGGGAGTTTTCCATGGTTTTCATTGAAATTTGCGCAAGTACAGGCTAGGGCCCCTTATGTAGGGCCCCTAGGCTAGGGGCCCTTCCCTTCCCGTACAGCATTTCAAGCAAGCGGGGCTGTCCATAAATGATGTCACGCTTTTTTTCAGAACTTTGGACTCCCTCCCCCCCTTTTGTCACAAAGTGTCACGTTTCAATATACCCCTCCCCCCTCCCTTGTCACATGTTACGGAACATGACATACATCAATAATTACTTGAAGTTCAGAAACAAAATATTAGACTAGAAATCATATTTAAAATTTTATTTTTAAATGTTGACTATGGATCTTAATGACATCTGTAAATATAACCATAAGGACTTATATCTTTTGTTGGACATTTCAAGAGTGTGAGAAGGAAAGATTTTCTTCTAAGTAAAGATTTTCTATTGCTATCATATACTAAAAACCTACTCTGAATGCTTTTTTCTGAAAGAAAATAATGTATGAGGGGAGGGGGGAATCACAGGATAAAGTTACTTTTACCCGAATTAAAAAAATCTCTTTAATATTTGATAATTTTAAAATAACTTCAAAATTTTATCTGCTGAATATAAATGTTTGTATTTTAACTGAAATATGTGATGTCACACTTTTTGTTACCTCCCTCCCCTCCCTTGTCACAAACTGTCACAATTTCACGAACCCCCGGTTTTAACACTTACTCAATCACCACGAAGATATTTTGTAAAACAGAAAGATTTTTTTTTTCTAAAAATGATTATATATATACATGCATATATATGTAGTATACATTTTAATAAAAAATTTTTGCTGAAATTGCTTGAATATTAATGTTTGATATTTTAATTGTGAAGCTTACTCTAAAATACTTTTAATATTAATTTTTTTTTCTAAAAATGTCTATTTAAAAAAATTTTTAAATTCATTTAATAAAATATGTTAATTGATAATACAATTTAATTTTTAAAAGAGGTTTTTTTAAATTATTGAATTAGATAAGACTGCTTAATATTACTGTTTGGGCTTTAATAGAAAAAAAATCTATTTCAAAACAATTTTAAATATAAAAAATGTTTGCTATTAATGATTATCGAAAAAAGAACTAATTAAAATAATCCTTTTAATCTATATTTGAAGCACAATTTGGTACCTGTATACTAAATACGATGTAACGAAATTAATACATATTTTTGATGTATACAAAGTAATTTTCCCTGTAAAATAAGGGTCCACTAGCTGCCGAGGGGTTCTCTCCTGTAACCCGGTAAACGTGAGGTGACGAGTTCGATCGTGGGTCGCACTCGTCGGCCTAGCCTTTCGGAGTTTTCGTGGTTTTCTCCAAAACTTGAGTAAATGCTGGCTAGTACCCCTTAGAAAGATCCCCCACGGAGAGCACTCTCCATCAGGCCTAGGAACCTAATGCAGCCAATCGGCCACGAAGGTGAAGTTAACAGGCGTTCCGGTCGGAAAACGCAGGATACTCCTCTTGTTCGGAAAAAGCACATTCACGACTAATATACGACACCCTCACATCATTGCGTTATCTCTGTTAATAGTTAATTTATCGATATAATCTTATGGTTTTGTGGAATATAATATTAATTTTTCATATAATCGTCAAAAGAAAATATTTTATATACACATCTATATTCGTGTATAGATCTTCTTTTTCTTCTTTCTTTCTTTTTTTTTTTTTTTTTTTTTTTTATTCCCATAAGATATTTCTAATACTTCAATCTAGAGACAGAATAGATAATATAAATATTTTTCGATACATTGCAGTTGGTAAAAAGTCTGGACGTCAAAATCAACAGGAAAGAGAAATTTAAGTAATTTTTTCCTTTTGAGAAAAATAATTTTGTAACCATTTCCTGTAGATGAGTCATGTATATAATGAATATTCGTTTTGAGAAATGTGTGTTCTTGTATCATATCCTATTATTATATTATGCTTAAAGTTTGCTTGGTGGAAGAAGGGATTGTATTGCTCTCGCTGCACAGACCCCTCAGAGGACATTCCATCTTTATTATAGGCCCAGAACCTTTCTGCAGTCGGCCCACCAGCGGCCGAGGGGTTCTGCGCTCAAAGTTGTTAGACGTGAGGTTCCGGGTTCGATCCCAGGTACGCTCATTGGTCTAGCTGTTTGGAGTTTTCCGTGGTTTTCTCCGAAACTTGTGAAAGAACTGACTAAGACCTCCCCCACGGATCGTATTCCCCCCTCAGGTCTAGGATCCTAGTGCAGTTAATCGGCCTTAATCCCACAACCTTTGTGCAGTCATTCGGCCTAAATTCCTGCACTGCCTACATATTTTTGAAAAAAAAAAAAAAAAAGATTAATTTTATTTCACACTTAATTATATTCGATGTATGCATAAAATGTGTTTTTTAGAAAGTGATAAATTGCAAATTATAAGAGTAATTTATCTTCGACTTTTCCCTTTATATATGGCTTTCATTACCACGTCCAGAAGAAACATTTACTTTTGTAGTTCTTTGTGATGGTATATTAATATAAAAGACTTTTAAAGTGGCAAAAAGACAATAAGATTTAGAAAAGCAAATGGAAATTTCAATAATTAAATCGGATTTCTTTGTAGTAATTCTCTTTCGTCAGTCCAGACCTTGAAGCCCAAAAGACCTTATACGATATGAACTTTTTCTATTTTGGATTAGTTAAAGGATTCCTCGCTAGATGGCACCACAATAAAAATGAATAAATAAATAAATCAAAAATAAATATTTCTCTCACAATGAAGTTCGTTTGAGTTTCTTTACATCGAAACAACAAATTATTACAATAACAATCATTGTTCCTGTTTAATAGATATGTACATGTATATTTTTTTATATTTATTCGTCCCCCGTCCCCCCTTGAAAACCAATTACATTTCACGTTTTACAGGAAATTAATCTTTTTAGTAACGGTAAATGCTGTACTAGTATAATGTAGTATATTTTTTTTTTCCTTTAGCGTTAAATTAATTTGAAAGAAATTTATTGTTCAGAATGAAAAAAAAAATTCAAAGATGTGTCCTTAAATATATACGCAGTCAGATTTTGATAAAAGTGTATATTTCTAATTTATAGTTCTTTATTTATACGAGACTTAAAAAAAGGGAAACAATAATTTCAGATTTATTTACTCTTCTTATTAACTTAAATTGATAGTTTCTATTTAAAATGTAAATTATCTGACAGCGTTTAATATCCATATATATATATCATATATATTGTTCTAAATTTTGGACATTTTTTTTAACGTAGCCTGAAATCTCGGGCTTTCTAAGTTAAGTAACCATGTTATCTATAACTGTTAAATTTGTAAAATGCTCACACTCACTAATTTTTAACACTGATATAAACTCCACTTACTAAAGTGAAAAAAAAAAAAATCTCATATCCTAAATGTTAATGGGTAGCCATCCTCTCCGTGGAGGATCAAAATTGTGATGGCATGTCTTCGGGGGCGTCCCAGACCTTCGCCAATTACTCATTGCGCAGCACTAGTGCGACGTTAAATGCAACCAATTAATCAACGTAAATTTTAAATGTTTCGTTGATCTAGAGGTTAATATTGTCACTTACATGTATTTTAGACGCTTTAATGTCTTGCTGTATTGATAATAAATAGAAAAAAAAAGCGTAAAATAATTTAATTAAAAATATCGTCTGAAAAATCAAAATTAAAACCTTTTTTAGAAACGTCAACTTGAAATTAAAAAAAAAAAAATTGGTACTGGAAAACAAGCAGCACATGTTTGCTTGGAAATGACTGTAGGGCAATCAAGGAAAGAAAAAAAATTTTTTTTTTTTTTTTTCAATTTCATCCGAATATATTTTAATCTTGTGTGAGGTATATCTCCGACTCTACATCAGATAAACCTCTAGAATAACCACGCCGTAAAATTCATGTCTAAAGTCCATTTCTTTAACTTAACTTTCATTGAAGAAAACTCTGAAGTTTTCTCTCCCTACGTTGTATCCTGCAAATTTTTTACATTGGAGATTTCTTCTTCCCAGAGCAGATCCGGCAATTCTCACAAAATTCAGGAAACTTCCAAAAACGAAATAAGTGCAAGTTACGTAATCATTCCAGCAGTTTCCCATTTCTTTCTCTTATTTGACTACCCCCTGTTTTTCTACCCCTTCCAGAATTTTCTACTCCCTCCCGGCTCCGGAGCAAGTTCTTTGATAAAGAGAAAGCCTGAGCCCCTGGCTTTTCTTTCTCTGCCCCCCTTCCAGCGTTGTAACCCCTAGCTAGCTTTTCTTTGTGTTTGGACATATAAATCTTTCAGGCTGTTTTTCCTTTTTAAAACGTGCTCTAATGCGCTTCCAATCACTGTAATGCACGCTTGCTTTCCTATCTTTTCTCTGGTCCCTCGGACTTGTTTTGCTGAAGGGGCCATGTCAAAATTAACAAATGACACGTTCAGTATTATTGCAGGTTGTAAATGTCGGACTGTTGTTTATGATATTACGTCTTTTCCAAGAAAAGATTTTTCTTTCGTCCCTTTCCTTAGCAATAGCCTATAGTAGAAGTGTTTATTAATGACTTTAATTATTTTTAAAAGTTTGGTTTTAATTAAGTTTTTAACGTTTATATATATTTTAATTATTAAAAAATAATAATTTATAGTTATGCATATTCTGACATGAGTGTAAATGGAATACGTTTGTTTAGCAACAGAAAATATATCTGGTGATTTTACAACTTACACTGAATTTATGTTACAGGGTAGCTAGTTATGTCTTTTCCTCCGCGCCAAATTTTTATATATCTTATTTGAGTTGCATCACAATGTTTTGATGTGAGACTTTTTTAATAACGATATGATCAAATGCAGTTTTGACAATATTTTACTTTTTTTTTTTTTTCAAACATTTTAAATCGTTATTAGTTGTTTAATCTTTATTCTTATTCACTATTTCCATCGTTATACTCATTAGCATATTGTTTTTTATTGCTTTATTGCTAAGAATATTTATAATAAATTTATATGCAGTGGTTTTTTTTTTTTTTTTTTTTTTTTTTTTTTAAGTTATTTATTCTCTGGAGTGACCAGGTCCAACGTATCCTATTTTGCTAGATGTGCAAAGCAGCTTGTAAAGTTTTTTTTTTTTTTTTTCCTTAAATGAATAATGGATATCGTAATTTATTTATTTTATTTATTTATTTTGTAAATTACTGTTCTAGAGTTAGAAAGATTTCCATACATATACATTGAAGTATAAAATATTAAGTATGTATATTAAAAATTTTGAAAATTGTTTAAATTTAATAAGACAAAATTCAAATTTTTATTTTATTTTTGTTTATTTATTTATTTAGTTTTGAAAAAATTTTAAATGTCCCTTGCTAACTATTTTTTTTTCCCTTCGGTTTTACATTTTGCTAACTATTTTTTTTTTTTTCCCTTCGGTTTTATAATATATTCTGAACACATTTGGATATAATTTTGTGGATCCAATGGTAAGCTGATTTTTTAAAAATATTTTTGTGTTTGACTACTAAAAATTTGAATTAAATCTCATTATCCAAACTTAAAAAGCATCATTTCTTTATCTTGAAAATTATTCACATGAGAGGCAGTTATTTTAAATATTACTTTTTGAATTGTATCACTTTTCTTGCAAAAATGCGATATGTTCGAATTTAAATTTTAATATAATTACATAAATTTGTATTAAATTAAAATTTGAAATTTAATATTCTATTATTATTATATATTATATATCTTGAGTTATTCTTATATTTTATAACATCTACAATATAATGAGGCTAAGTTAAAAGCTCTGCAATACAGTAATAATAAATTTCAATATGAATTGAAAATTTTAACGCTGATTAAAAATTAAAATTCGATTTGCTTAAAATTAGTTAAATACGGGTAATTAGTAATTCGGTTTGACAGCAATTTGCGCATGTTAATTGAGACCTTATTAATTCCTGTAGGACATATTTTAACTTATTTTACACCAGATGTCCACAGTTGAACATCTGAGAAGCCATACATTTCGTAATTATAAAATATTATAATAATTCAAATATTATGTAATCGCAATAGAAAAACAAATTTATATTATTAAGAATCGCCTTAATCTAAATACATTTTGATTTTTTTTTTTTTTTTTTAATATAATTTTCGTAGTTTGTCAGAAATTATTTAGTCATTCATACCTTACTTTTTTTTTTTTTTCAAGTTGTGCATGATACACCTTTATTTCATGTAAAATATCTGTGCATAAATTTGGTTAATAATTTATCGGTGACAGGAAGTAAAACATATTATATTCAAAATAGCGTGACTATATAATGGTTGACTTAGTAAAAAAAAAAAAAAAAAAAAAAAATCATGTGATATACTTGATACGTTATTTATTACCCATTGCTATATTGAAGCGGTATTGATGATTATCTGCGTTTATGCAAATATTTGATCCTCTCTGTACTTTCATATGAGCTGCCAAAAAAATTCTTAGCTATGTTATAAGACTTTTTTTTCCCGTTTTAAGTTTAAAATAGTGTTAAAAAGATTTATTATTGGCACAAATTTTTGCTAACCATATATTCAGTCGCTATCAATAATATTTTTATATGCAATGTTACATTATTTTATTATTATTATTATTATTATTTCTTGTTATTACACGTATTTTCGGTATTAATTGTCAATATAGGTGAATTCAAGGAAAAAAAAAAAAAGAGAGAGAGAGAGAGAGAGATGTTACCACTAATCGTCATTCTAAATATTACAATAAAATTTTCTTGTATAAGCAGATTTCGAACTAAATTTTATTATTGTTGTCAGATTTTCTTTTTTCATTTGAAATTTATATATATGTATGCATGTATGTATATCAAATGCCAAATTTATCCATAAGATCTAATATAGATATATCCAGGAATAGTTAAAAGAAATATGAATTAAAGTACAATATTCACTCTTTAATCAACCAGAAATACCCACACACGCCATATATACCAATGACGGATAATTATATTTAATGCACATAATGTTACATATTTTCATTTCTTGACACCCATTCATTATTACAATTATTATTATTTTTTAATTGTAAATATGGATAATTCTCTCCTCTTTGAAAATGCGAAATGACGTTGAAAAGATTTGTTACTGACAAAAATTTTTAAGTCGTGAATTTAGTGCCTAACAATCATACTTTTTGTACGTGATGTCATATATTGTTATACACTTGACACCCAACTGTCATTTATTGCTACTTTGAATAGTGTACATGGGAAAATTACAGAAAAGTAAACGAGGAATAAAGAAAAACATTAATTAAAATACTTCTTAAAAATTACTTTGTGAATAGCTATGAAATATCTTTTTTTTTTTTTAATTCTTATGAAGAATATTGCTATTTCTAATAACGTATATTAGGTGAATATAAGAAGAGGAAGAAAAAGAAAGGTAGCAATAGTTATTTCAAATAGTTTGTGAATATATTAAAAATAAGATTTTTCTTTCTTTCTTTTTCTAATCAATATTTAGAAGAAATTCTTAATAATATTTAAATTTAAAAAAAAAAAAAAAAAATCCCTTTACTGATTTTTTTTTTTTTTTTTTTTTTTAAGAAATGCACTGTAAAGCATAACTTATTTTCTAAATTTAAAAAATAATTTGTTTTACAAAACAACATATACAGCTTTTTTTTTTTTTCCCTCTCTATATGTACTTGAGACTCTAACAGATGAAAATTAAACTCTGAAAATAAAATAAAATAAAATAAAGCACGAAAATGCTTAAAATTTAAAACTTTTTCTTAACCGATTCTTTTCTTTAATTTGCAGTAATCGCTCAAGATAATTCTAAATTTGATATTATTCAGATCTGTCCAAAGCATTAATAATAATAAAAAGAAAGAAAGAGGGAGAGAGAAATATTGCATTTTCTGTAAACAATCCTACTCAACAAGTTTTAGCACCTTTTTCTGTTTATTTTGTATTTTTCCCAGAGGTGAAGGAAAAAGAAAAGTTTTAGAGACTACTTAAAACGAAAAATACATAAATAAGAATTTAGGGAAGACACACCTCTTTAGAATACGATTCTCTTCTCACACGCGCTTTTCTGTTTGACATCTTTATTACCTCTTCTAAGAATCTTTCGGCTTCACATGGGTACCTGAAAGCCCAGTCCTAGCATGTATAGTTTATGTGTCTTTTGACTATACTTTTTTCGCAGAGATTATTTGTTAATCGTTCACTACAGTAGAAATTTTTAGTTTTAATTGATTTTGTACGGCGTATGTCATTTTATAAAAGTAATTTCGTTTTTCTTTTATGGCTTTAAGGTGACTTGTAGTTGATCATTAATTTTGTTTTGAAGATTATATTTTGAAATTGTGGATCTTTTTTGCTAGTATGCCTTGTTAAATTGGTAAAGCAATACTGATAGTTAAGGGGGAAAAAAATACTTGGTTATGTGTTAGAATAGTTCAGAGTTGGTGTTTTGGACAGTTTCTTTTATAAATATTCTAGCGCGAGTAAGTTGGCATATTCATGTTGCGAATCTTAATACAAGATTTATGTATATTGTGTAGGTTATGCATATTTAAGTAGGTTTAATTTTATTCACTTGTAATCTATTCTTTGTAATATTCTACGTATCTGTGCTTAAGTTACTAAAGTGGTCATTAATATATATATATATATATGTATATATATATATATATATATATATATATATATATATATATATATATATATATATGTCAACTTATAGTTGATAGTTAATTTTAGCATGTCTCTGGTTATGACGTTAAATACAGACAGTTAAGAAAAATAACTTGGTGATGCGTTAAAAATAGTTCAGAATTCGTGTTTCAGGCATCATTTATTTATTTATTTTTATTTTTTAATTATTTTCGCACGAATAAATTGACATATTCAAGCTAAACAATGGAGTGTTTGTTAATTTTAACATGTCTTTGATTATGACGTTACTAATTAGAGGAATTATAAAACTCACCATCTGATATTTTTTTCTGTATGATGTCATCACATTTTGAAATAAGCAGTTTATGTACTTTACCAGTTTAAATGAAGTTATACGAAAAAACTAACTTGATTTATTATACATTATCATTTCTTTATACGACAGTTTTTTCATGGTCCAATTTTAAATCCCATGTAGAAAAAAAGGTAAATTTTCACAGCAAGAATTCCCTATAACAACAATACTCGACAGCAGAACTATCGAAGTACACATCAACATTTTTCATGTATTTCTTATGGTTTGATTGGATATTTTTATCATCAACTTATATTTTTTTTTATAAAGAGCATAACACTAAGATAATGACTCGACAAATATTTACTTAAGAAAATAGTATTAGGTGCACATCTTTTAAATACGAATTATTGCTAGTGCTTCGATAATTTTGCTGTCGACTGTAATTACAACTTCATACATATGTAATATAAAAATCTATGTAATATGTAGCTAAAAATGATTCATGGTATATTTTAAAAAATTCTAAAAGAAGTTTGTTTATTTATTTATTTATTTATTTATTATTTTTTAATACCCGGAACACTTTTAAACTAAATTTGCTTTTTATTTCTACATATTTCTTATATATATTTTCAAAAGAAATACATAATTAGAGTATTAGAATAAAATTTAACAGATTAAAAAACTAATTATTGCACATTTTATCATATTTCTGTATTATTTAATGAGGAAAAAATTACTAAGTTATTAACTGCCAAGCCTATGAGTTTAAAATTGGACCATAAAATATTGTACGTATAATTAAAATGTAATATGTATACCTCTTCTCTGAATAAGACGTTTATATACTATTGCATAATTTCCGACGTAAAAGCCGCAGGTCAGATAAATTATTTTGACACCAGACATTTTAACTAACAGTTATATTTCTGATGGTATACCAACTACAAAAATATTATATTTTGTTAAATAAAATTTCTGGTATAAAATGGGTGCGTCTCGCCTACACTGGAAATCAAGGTACATCAAGATTCTAATTAGCTTCTATAACATATTTTATCTATATATATTTATGTATTTTCAATACTAAGTAATGCTATCCTAGGTCTCACATACCCATTATAATAGTACAGCAGTCGAATAAAATCATAAACGTAAAAGTAACGTATACATATAAATATATATTTTTTACAGATGGGTATCTTTACAGGAAATAAATGAAATTTATTGTTCATTCGAGCATATTTTTGTTTAATTTCTGATGAAGTTAGAAGTGAAGAAAATAATGTATACCTAATAATACACCGTTCTACCTTTTACTCTAGAAAAAAGAAATGTGATGAACGATATGCAAAGAAATTCTATTGACAGCAAATATTTCAAATTTCTGTTTTTAATTATTGAATAGCGAATGATATAATTATTTTATTGAATGTATATATTTTAAACCCATGTTTACGTGATTTAGTTCGATACATTTTCTTTTTTTTTTTTTTTTTTTTTTTTTTTTTTACAGGAAAAAAATGAAAAGAAAAGTTATAAATATTTCAAGCTTTTTTTGATAAATGATTTTCGCATAAAAATATACTCGGAACAACATTTAGCTAGAAATAAATAAATAATTTTCACGATATATATGCTCGTGAATAAAATGTCTCAAGGAATTTTTTTTTTTTTTTTTTTTTTTTTTTTTTTTTGACCGTGCTTTCAAAGTGCAAGTTTTTCAAACAAAATATATATATGCATTGATGTTGTAGTCATGCAATTTTTGTTTACTCGCTCTGAAAGTTAAAAATACATTTCTTTTAGCTTTGTGGCGGGCTTTGGATATTCTTAGCTATTGCTTATAAGTCACAGAATGTACGTAAATCTTCCTAAGATCCTTGTCCAATTGGGAAGGAAGGAAAAAAAAATAAAAGTATAAGACTAGAGGGAATTGACGCAAAATACGATCTGTCTATTGTTCTTTTCTTTTTCTCGAAATGTTAAAAGCAAGGTTTTTCATTCAATATAGTAACCCCCCCCCCCTTTATAACACGATTACCTACAATAAAAACTTTTATTTGTTTAATAATATTACCACTGAAAAATTTACATGGTTATTAGTACCTTTTAAAGATTTTTAATATTATGATTCTATTTTGTTCTATTTCTACCCCCCTCCCCCACCCCCAAAACAGTATAAGTTACAAACAATATATATAACAAAATGCATAAGTATTTAATTAATTATAATAGAGGATTATCTTCCTCAACAATGTCCCTGTCTTCATACGTTAATCTGATAACACTGCGCTGGGGGAAAAAAAAAAAAATCGAGCTCTGATACCATTCTTGCTGATTCTTATGTAAAATGACCTCTTGAATCCGAATATGACTTCCATTTTGCTCAGATACCCGCCGTTTTCTAGAAACACCGCCCCTCTCTCAATTTGTATCACTGTTCGGTAATTTTATGACCATGAATCTGATTTGGAGAATGATAAAGAAATAATTTAACACCTAAAAACAAAAAAAAATAAAAATAATGTTTACTTAAAAACATTAATAATAGATTAAAAAAATATAAGAAATGTAATACATAATTTCAGTGGCAAATCCCCCCCCCCCCTTAAATTTTCTCCTTGCCGCAAATGTTCATGTTTTAGAATTTTCCAACTATGTAACCCCTCAGAAGATATTTAACAGTTACTCTCCCTTACTAAAAATTAAATTTATAGCCACAAAATCACCGAAAAGTTATAAAAATAGGGGGCCGTCTCTAAAAAACGGTGGGTGATAGGGCAAAATGGGCGTCATATTCGGAATTAGGAGGTCATTTTACATAATCATTTTCATGCCTAGCAGTGTAATTCTAAGATAATAAACTGAGTAATGTCTTGAAGTTTGAAATGAAAATATTTCCATTCATCTACGAATCCCCCTAAGTCGTAATAATAGTTAAGTCGTAATATTTTATAATTTAACCCTTAAATGCCTGATTATTTTTAAATCAATTAAAAAATGTTTTACTTCTTTCCACTAATAAATAAATAACGGGAAAAATGCATTAAAAAATCATACTTCATTATAACTATGGTTTACAGCTAAAAGAAAATTTGTTGCCAACCAACAAACATGAGGCATTAGAGTTTCAATATTATTCTAATAATATTTTAGAAGACAAAATTGGGTATGCTGCCGAAAGGGAATATTCGACATTTAAGTGTTAAATCAGGAGTAGGTATAATGATTAATGTAAATAATCTGTTATTAATTATATTTCTTCAGAGTATATTTGACATTTTATCAACCAATGTTTCTTGGATTGAGTTTCCCCTCCCCCCTTGTTTTATTATTTGATTGTTTAATGCAGTTTACATTTAAGGAATTCTTATTAATAAATAACTAAGAAAAGCTTCCAACTTTTACACGCTTTTCGTACCAGTAATTTTTACAAGTAATCGTTTATAATTTTCTGTTAAAAAAAAAAAAAAAAAAAAACTTGTATTTAATTAAAGTGGATATTAAAAATTATAAAAGTCTGCCGCTACGCCTTTTTTTTTTTTTTTTTTTTTTTTGTGCCTTTCATTTTATGCAAAATTATTATGTCTAATTTTCACAGATTTATTTATTGAAAATTATTAATATTGTTTATTTTATTTAATTATTTTTAAGGAGAAGAAATAATTACTGCACGTTTTACCAAAATTTAAGCACAGTCTGTTTCAAATATTCAGGCTATGTAAAGAAAGAAAAAAAAAAAAAAACTTCCATCGGATATATTACGTCATTTATAAGCATATTACAGAGTTTCAACATTTTGACTAATGCGCTAAAAAGAATCTGCTGGGAAAACGATACTTTTATGAAATAAATTTTGTGTATATCTATTATATATGCATACATTTATTCCTAGTAAGTTTATTTTTTTTTATTTTTATTTTTTTTCATTTTTCAAAAAATTATCATTTAATAATGATATATATTCGTTTTGATATATATATATATATATATATTTTAATCAAAGCTATGAATATAATTACGAAACTTATGGGAGTTTTTTTTTTTTTTTTTTGAGACAATCCAAAGTTAGGAATGCACATTTTAGTCTTAAATGTAATTATTTCTTTTTGAATGAAAGCCGCAAGAAACATAAATATTAGAGACAATTTTAAGATTTACTTTAATTAAAAATAATTTTAATAAAAGAAAAATTCCTTAAAAATTGTCTTTTTTTTTTTTTTTTTTTTTTTTTTTTAAGTCGTGTGAGTTTTAAATTCTTATTCTTCATTGCCACCACGATTACGCACTTTTAAAAATTGCAAAGTAATAAATGTAATAAGAAATTTTTGACCATTCTATGTAATCCCTCCACATTTTTTAGATAAAATTATGCTCACATATGAAAAATAGTTATTGAGTTCTGTTTGAGGAAAACGTTAAAATAAAACACCATTTAATAGATATTATTTTAATAGCAACTTTATACATTTTTAACCTAAAAAATGCAAAATAATAAATAAATAAAAACTTCAGACTGATACGCTAAAAAATGAAATAAAATGCTTTACTATTAAAAACTAACTCAACATGATGCCAGCCAAAAAAAAAAAAAAAAAAAAAAAAAAAATCTTATTTTGGTATATCCTAAGTAGTATATCTCCAGTAAATTGTAATAAAAAAAATCTCAGCTTTATTTTTACTTAATTCCCAATTTTCATTTAGATTGCGCAATCAGCCGTAAAAAAGCGATCTATAAACAGCCTAAAATGGCAAATATATAACCCTCTTAGAATAAATAGAGAAACCTACAGTAACGTAATCCACTTGGTTCGTCGCAAAGGGATTACAGACGTCGAGAAAGTCTAGCTCATCGATTTTTCGGGAATGGATGCCCCTAGATATTGGCAACGACTATTTCCTGTAGGCCTTTTCCTTTCCATAGGCCCAAACACGGTCTGAAGTCTATTTCGGATAAAGCAGAAAACTTTCTTTTACGTTGATCAGATTAAATCACGTAAGTGAACGGACTGCAGATGTGAATCCTGGTCCGATACGAGAGCGCTAAGGGGAAATAGGAATTTACAATTGAGTTCGAAGGGGGGAGGCAGTTAAGAAATGTTGGCTATCACGAGGTTTTGCAGATTCCGATTTTGTTAGCTTCGATGTGGGCTAAGAGTGAACAGGATGACGATTATCACTGTAGAAAGTTATCGAAATAAAACTAGAGTTATTTTAGAATGGTCGTTGTAAATAAATCGCGAATGATGTTCAATAAAAGTGTATATAAAGAAATAAAAGTGTATATAAAGATTACAAATGATTTTAAATAAAAATTGGGGTGAACCTAACTAATTTAAAATTCCTTACATTTTATCTTTATAAATGTACTGTTATTTTTTTTAAATGTACCTATTTAATCAATTTAATAATCCTGGTTCAAATAAAAACACTGTGATAATCGCTTAAAAATGTGGTGGATGTTAGAATATTTTTATTTATTTAATTTTTTTTTAAATTACTGATTAAGTTATGAAAGTTTCGATACATATGCATTGAAATGTATCGAAATTAAGTGTATTAAAATTTTCCGAAATCTATTGACCCGTTAGCGCCCGAATTAATTTTGCAAAATATATTTTGGTGAATATTTCAATTCTAAATTAACATAGACGACTGGGAGTAAAATTTATTAAATTAAACAATTCTTCTGATAGTTTTAAATTTAAAAAGCCCATCTTCATTTGAGGAAAATTTGTGTTCTAAAGAAAAAACTTCTAGACAGAAAAACTTCGACATAACAGGTTAATTTCCTATTATACGCTGACAAAGACCTCGGAAAAAAAAAAAAGTATTATATTATTACTCAACTTGACTTGAGTTCGTATATCTGTGCATTTTTTTTTTTTTTTTTTTTTTTTTTTAATGTGATTAATGAAAAATCATAAAATAACTATCCAACTTATGTAATTATAATTAATAGCAGGTATATAAAACTTTGAAGGATTATTTAGAGTGATGCGTGCTATTTTATTAGCTCTCCTGAAATGAGGACGCTGGGCGTTAATGGGTTAAAATAAATAAAAATAAAATTATAAATTTTTTGAAAAAAACTTATCATTATAGTTTAAATATATTTTTTCCAATTGATTGATAAATTTTTTAATACTAAAATTTTATGCAAATTTTTAACATTCAAAAAAGAAATATTTTTTAAAAACTCACAAATCAATCCAAAAAGTAATGCACAAACTTGTGTAAAATATAGTGTTAAACTATAAAAATGTAAAATTTAGGCAGGAAATTAAAAACCAGTTCGCTCTGACCATTTTAAAAATTTTAAAGAAGTTAAAATTTTTAATTTTTTTAATTAAAATAATTTAGAGAAATTGTAATATACTTGGAAATGATGCATTTCAATACATTTATATTCAAACTTTCTTAACTCTTAAACAGTAATTAAAAGAACGAGTTTTATCGTCCACCACCCGCTTAAATTGACATTCATAGCGGAAAATACCTAATCTAGCCGACAGCCAATTTGCATATTATTCTATTGGTAATTATTTTTCCGCAATTACCATTAATGTATTTATTTATTTACTTAATTTATTTTATTTATTTTATTATTATTATTATTATTATTATTATTATTTTTTTTTTTTTTTTACATTTAGAAAATTCGCAATCGTTAAATTAGTATTCGTTTTCAAAAAATTAATTTTTTACAATTTTTATATTTTATTTTCTAGCTAAAAAATGCCCTAAATCATTTTTTTTAAACTCAAAAATAAAATATTAAAAATAAAAAAATATATATATATACACATAAAGCGAGTTCAATTAGTATTAGTTTTCGAAAAATTGATTTTTCATATTTTTCATATTTTATTTTCTAGCTAAAAAATGCACTCAATTATTTTTTTAACTCAAAAATAAGATATTAAAAATTAAAAATATATATACATATAAAACGAGTTCAATTAGTACTGATTTTCGAAAAAATGATTTTTCACATTTTTCACATTTTATTTTCTAGCTAAAAAATGCACTCAATTTTTTTTTTTTAAACTCAAAAATAAAATCTTAAAAACTGAAAAAAAAAAAAAAAAAAAAAAAAAATGTATTTCTGTATATAAAACGAATACTAATTGAACGGTTGTGATTTTTCTATATTTGAAAACGGAATAATACTTAAAAAAAAAAAAAAAAAGGTAATGAGTAATTGTGGAAACAATTTCTCCCATAGAATAACACGTGCCATGGTTGCCGTCCAGATTAGGTATTTTCCGCTTTTAAAGTACCCAAACTAAGGTATCATTAATTTGACTTCAATGCAAAGCAATTCATTAAAAAATAGATTTTATCCACAGATATTATTCCATAATTATTCTTTGCTTAATGTTTTTTTTTTTTTTTTTTTATAACCTTTAGAAAATTCGCAATCGTTAAATTAGTATTCATTTTCGAAAAAACTGATTTTTCATATTTTATTTTCTAGCTAAAAAATGCACTCTTTTTTAACTCAAAAATAAAATAATAATATATATAAAACGAGTACTGATTGAACGGTTGTAAGATTTCTGAATTTGAAAATGGGAAAAAAAAAAAAAAAAAAAAAAAAAGGTAATAAGTAATTGTAGCAACAATTTTCCCCATGTGCTTTCGCTGTCGGCGAGATTGGGTATTTTCCGCTTTTAAAGTGCCCAAACTAATGTGTCATTAATTTGACTTCAATGCAAAGCAATTCATTAAAAAATAGATCAAGTAGATTATAATCATTTTAAAAGATTGAAAAGTTCTCAAAACAGGTCCTTGTACTATTATTTTTTTAATTTTAATACAAAATTAAAACAATTCACAATTAAAAAAAAAAAAAAAAATCTTTAATATCTTTAAATCATCTATTTTAATGAAAAATAATGTTCAATAAAAATGTTTACTAACGTTAAAATTGTTTACTATAAAATTTAAAATATGATTAAGCGTAAAAAATTGCTTTATATCTATGACTATTTGTCTTATTTCAAATAGTTAATCAAAATTCATTTGCAAATTTCAGATCACATTGAGATAGATTAATACCTTCAGGGCTATACAAAACAAGTTAACAAATATCACGCTAATAAAATAACAAAACATTATTGTAAAATAAAAATTCATAAATAAATAAATAAATTACAAAACTTTCTTTAGACAATATAGAAAAATGCAAAACGGATAAGCATTTACATTAAAATAAAAAAATATATTACACTTATTTTTATTTATTTATTTATTTATTTGATTGTGTAAGATCATTAAAATCGTTTTATTATCAGCGCTTTATTTTTCTTACTTTATTTTTTTTTTTTAGATATATAATTGGAACCAAAAAAAAGAAAAAAATTACACTGTTTTGCAAATATTTTCGGTCTTGTGATTATATATTTTATATCATTTACATAATGTATTTTTCGCCATGTGCTTCGTATCATATGAGACAAAAGTAAATTAGTTTTTTCAGATAAGAACTCTTAAAAATTATTAACAAATGATTATGAAAATGACGACTGTTTTATTATTATATTTATTTGAATAATATTATAATATTTAAATTAAAAATTTTAGTTTAATTTTTATTCATAATAATTCTTAACTATATTTATTGAATGAGTTAAATACTTTTTTTTTTTTTTTTTTAATCAATTACTTTGTTAAAATATACATAATAATATTTCTGTGCAGAAAAATAAAGCAAATATATATCTCGCAGTGCTTATAGAAAGGGGGGAATAGAAGAGTGAAAGAAGATTATTAACATGGTGTACTAGAAAACACTGATCCTATCAATAACATTAATTATATGAAAATAATAATTAGAAACGGCACAACCTGGCATCAAACTAAATATGAATAAATGTCATTAAATTTGTACCATAAACTGAATTTCACAGAAATATACGCAACTACTTTTATGTAGTTCTAATTATAATATTGATCATATATATTACATACTCCCCCCTCTTTTTTTTTTTTTTTTTTTTTTTTTTTAATGGAAAGGCTTTGTTTATTTTTTTAACATCAAAAAATTACATCATTGGGGCGATATCTAGAACTATTAAGTATTTTGGAAGCATAATAAATAAATAGTGATTTATTACGCCAATTTTCTTCTAATTTATTTGCAAAAAAATAAAATAAAATAAAATAAAAATCATGAGAAATAAAAGAGAAAACATAAATGTAAAAGTATTAATTTTGGTATGTATAGTTTCAGTCATAAGTACTAATTTCAATTCCGAGACGTCAATTTTAAAAGAAATAATATAAATTAAAAAATTGCTTTTAATAAATTAAAAATTATTTACAGAGAAAAAAAGAAAAATATATATATGGATTTAAAGAAATTAAGAAAGCAAATTTTAATGGCATATTTTCTCCGATAAAAATAAAAAACAATCACTTTCAAAATATAACTATAATATTTTAACGGGACGAGTTCCTATTAATATAATAAGATGAAATGGTCATAATAACAATATCGCATAGCGTTTTCTGAAATTTATAATGAAAACTGACTGTTTGGAAAATTTAATGTGAATAAAATTACTTACAAAACAATTTAATTAAAATTTATAAACATTCATGTAACAGTTTTCAATGCGTACTTTATTTACGTCGTTTTATTTATTTATTTATTATTATTTTTATTATTATTATTAAATAAGCTATTTTAAACAGACAGAACAAATTTAAATAAAATTTGACAGTACGCTTACCTCAGCTGATGTTATCCAAAGTAAAAATATTTCAAAATGATTTTGAATCAATGACATATGATTTGTTTTATTCCAATGCACAGAAATATCCTTTCATGTAATCCAAAACGACCTTTACAGAAATAACCTTCGCACACAGAAGAAATTATTATTATTATTATTATTTAGAAAAATTAATAGTAATTGTTATTTAATTTAATTTCAGATAATTGTCAGCACTAATGCAAAATGCACGCTAATGTCCCTGTTGACAACTGATTTTTTTTTTAAATCCCAAAAACAACTTCCTATTTTCTAAACGGTCAATTTCCCCCATTAAGTGGCCCCCTGTAGTGTCCACCACTCCTGTTTTGGTCACGTGAGGTAATAATACTCATTAAAGTTCCGCCTGTCTTCAAAGTATTTTATGGGTGCTGTAAAAGTGACGTAACTAGACAGTAGGTCTGGAGAAAATGCCCCAGCGGAACACAAGGGAGCATTTACACCTGATAGCATCTAGAGGGTATGGTCACCCTCAGTCCTTCACTGACACTTCCTCATCCTTAATTTACAAGGCTGTAAAAGTGATGTTCTAAAAGCAATTGTTCAACTTCTCACACAAAATGCTTGTTATGATGGCTTAACAATTCGGAAGCTACGTTGATTGTTATCACAATTCTTTCCCATGCAAATATCGCTACTTTCTGATAAGAGTTAATGGATGTTATTATTGCAATGGATAATAATGATGGAATAGTTATGAAATAAAAGACATACGTACGCGCAAAAGAAGAAGGGTGCGTAGAATCTTCGTTATGATTTAAATTTTTCTTGATTTAGTAATTAAAAAAATTGACTTAACGACATAATCATTAAAAACGCAGAATAAATTTAGATATATATTTTATGTTTGAAATATTAACAAAAATAAATTAATTTCTATCTTCAGAAAAAATTACTTTATTTATTTATTATTATTATTATTTTAAGTAATTAGAAAGAGACTTTATTGACGTTATTATCAGCATTACGACTTTATTTATTCATTTATCATTTATTTTCGTATTTAAATTTCAGTATAAATATTGTTGTATATTTTTTCCTCGCTTTCTTCTTCTTTGAACGATATCACAAGCATTGGATATTTTATTGTTGAAAATGAACAATTAATTTCGATCTTGACTTATTAGATATTTTTTTTCTCCAACATTTTATGAATGGTCTTTGTTGCAAATTTAAGAAATTTCGAGTTCTTAACTTTGATAACAATGTTATTTGAGCAGAAGAATTTTTTCAATGAGAAATTTGCACGTGGACTCCTAATTTTCGTACCTAGAATCCACATCCACACATTTATTTATTTATTTTTTAAAGTATCATATTTATTTAAAATTAACCCTTTGCAAACAGAATATTTTCCTATTTTGAACTGTAATCCCGGCCTTTTCGCGTTTCTCTAAAACGCTATTGTATTTAATGCGTTACTGTATTTAATGGTATTGGAATATAGATACGCCAATAGCATTTAAAAGGTTAAATATGAACACCCAAAATTATTTTTTTTTACACAATGTACTGTTTCAGAGGAAAGCCTAAAGTGGCTTGAAAATAGTCTTGGGCGGCTGTTTGCCTACACTTGTTTGAAAAGGATTAAAAATATATATATTCAATATTACTAAATGACAGATGCTTATTAAAAATCTCTTTCAAATTTTATTACACACCGTTTTTTTCTAGGCTTTGTAGTTCATCTGTTAACAGAATTCAATATTTTAAAGAAAATAAAGATTTGATGTTACTTTGTTGCGTAAAAGTGAAATTTAACTCACTTTATCTTTTATTTATTTTTCTTGTTTCATATTTACCAAAATTTTCTGTATTTTATTTTTAAATTAAAATAGTATATTACAAATTAAAATATTAAACAATTTAACCGCTTAAGACTTTTCATCGTACATTTATAATTAAATATTTTAACATACATAATACATTAAATGTTGTATTTATTACGACTGATATTACTTTGTTGGGTGGGAAAAAATTAAACTAATTTTATTTTGCTTTTATTTATTTTCCTTATCCATGCTTAAGACAATTTTAAGTATTACTAATAAAAATTGTAGTATTATAAATTAAAACACCAAACAAATTTACCGTAAAAAACTTGTCATTGTGTGTTTCTAATTAAATACATTAACATAATGCATTAAAAAGCATATTTATTACAATATATCATTAAAAAATATTACATAAAGTATAATATTTTACAAAACAGCATAAGGTATGTATGTCATCTTTCAGTAGAAAAGTGTGGCGAAGTTAGCATACAAAAGATACTATGAAAAAAATGTCCTTTTTATAAAACTGGCGTTTGAATAGACGACAAAATTATGAATAGACCACGTTTAACTCCTGGGTGGGGGGATTTCATACTTTACATTCATAAATGGTCTTCTTGCACAAAGGCTCTGTGGGTTGCGTTTTCCATCCTTGCCTTTTTTTATTATTTATTTATTTTTTTCTTGGGGTTTCTTCTTTCTGTCTTTTTTTTTTTCTCACGCGTTTATCAGGCTTCCGTTACAGAGGCATCTGAAAAATAAAAAAGACAGAGACGAGAAGAAATATCAACAAAAATTTTCACGGTATCATCACCGATTTTATCGCTTGTATGTCTGTGTTAGTTCGGAGGGTGGAACAGATCTATTTTGAAAATTTTTCCCGTTCCATAACAAATACGAAAGTTTTATTTATTTATTTTTTGAAATATGACAAAGGCGTGATTTTGATTCTAGAGTACAATCATTCTAATCCTGTAAATATTTAGCACTAGGAGCGTCGGATATATTTTTCTTTTATGAAACAAATAACCTGGTTATTTAAATTTTATATATGTATATATATATATAATTTACATAATCAGGTTATAGGGTTATATATATATTAATAACCAAGTTATATAGTTAACATTTTCATAGAACTTTATATATATATAGGTTCCATGAAAATGTTAACTATAAGCGAAATGATTTAAAAGAAAAAAGCACAGGAATATTTATATATATATATATATATTTTTTTTTACTGTTATTATTTCATCAAAACTCTTAAAATTTGATACTGAAAAGTTATTTAACATTTCTCATAGTATTTTAATATACTAAAACATTGAAGTAACAGTAACAAACACGAATACTTGCTTATAATTTTTCTTTTCTTTGTTTTTATTACATATATTAAGAAAACTACATTTAATGTCTATATTAACTTTTATTTCATAGATTTTATTTTTTAGCGTACATTTCTAGGCGATCATAAATTAATAAAAAATTACTTTAAATCAATAGAATCGGATATTACGCATTAAATTATTTTCATAGATACTGTTCTCACCCTTTTTAACAAGCAATAACAGAAATAAAATAATAATAATGTAATATATTGCAAGATATAATTTGGTAATATTATAGCAAAAAGACAATAAAATAACAAAAGAGAAAATCATAATGATGGTTTACTTCGAATTCTTCAACGAATACTGTGTGACAAGTGTCTATATTTCTTAGAACCACTATTTTTGAATGGAAATTCTATGTAAAAGTTAAAATTATGGTTCTGTGAAATACCAACTGTAATTATCTTGAAATAATGTGCATTTTTATTAACTTTTTTTTTTTTTTTTTTTTTTTCAGAAAATAAATAAATAAATAAAACGATAAATATAGATTTTTTTTTTTTTTTTTATCTTTTCTTAAATAGGAAAATGAGATAAGGATAATTGAAGCTTATTTCATAAATTACTTTATATTTAACGCTCTAATCAAATGGAGAATAAAAAAAAATATTGCCTAATTAATAAAAATAATAATAAATAAATAAAATAATGCGAGTTAAGAAATGTTGAGTTTTATATTTGTTTGATAAAGTTTCATAATAAATAATGTAAAGGAAAGCTCTATACAAAAAAGAATATATGAAAAAATCAAATAAAAATGTCTCTTATTCATTAAAAATAGCTGAGTTTTAAAGCTTCACAGGTTTTTATTTATTTATTTATTTTTATAAATTACTGTTTCATATCAAAAACCGTGTTAAAGACTTTTAGCGTAAAATAAAAATTCTGCTAATTGAAAATTAAATGAAAAGCATTAGATTTCTTTTTTAGTGGACGTCGGAGGGAGGGGGGGGGGGAGGAGGGGGTAAAGGAAATTTTAAAAATACGATATGATGATTGATAATAAAAATAAAAAAAGAGCGTTACCTTGACTGAATTTGCGAAATTCGATTTAATACAATAACAGATTACTCTGATCATCTTTGCAAAACCAGTGATAGTGACTAGCAATGCATAATTACAAGATTTATTTACCTTTTTTTTTAAATACAGAAGCGTTCAAAAGTATTTTCATCAAATAAGTAATCTGGTATATTTTAAGTATAATACTTAATAAAATAAACATTTTAGGCAGTAACTATCATACTTATCGCGAATATTTGCTTCGTAATACTATATCATAATTATTAAACTAGGCATTATTGAAATCTATTTTTAAAATATTTTTGAACGCTATCTAGCTTAATTACATATCACACGATATTTACTTTTTATTCTTCTTCAAAAGCATTGATTTATAATTTCTTATTATTATTTATTTATTTATTTATTTTTTATGAAGAGAGGTATCTTGCCTCTTTACTTTAATGAAAAAATTAACACATTTACAATGATAGTAATTCCTCAAAAGAAAAGAAAGAAAGGAAACTTCTACTGAAAACAGCTTAACTATAAATAAAATATTGCTCTACTACTTTGGACATGGGCAACCATTTTTCGTATATCTCAGTCAGCATTAACCCTATGCATTCCATATGTTTCTCTGAAGAGCACAAACAAACGCACACAAATGCCATTGGTTTCAAAGTTTTTCAACATTTTTCTTCTTATTGTTAAATGATATAATGAATGATTTCTTCAATTTTAAAAATTTCATTATAATTAAATAAAGTTACGGTAAAATGGATGCTCCGAATTAAATATTTTTCTCGAGGAAATTCATTTTTCGCAGTTCATTCTTTCAAAGATATTTAAGTCGAACTGCTAGTAGATGATCTCTTTCTTTTCCCTAGAGCAGAGAGATAAATATAAATAAATTGTGGCAAACAGTTTTCCTTGTTTTTTATTATCTAATTAATTCAAAATTTATTCTACCTATACATAACGAATAAAATAAATACAGAATGAAAAGTAGCTTTCTTTTAACATACATGTATCTACTACCAATGATTCGAATATTCTGATGTTTAAAACTGAATAATCGAGCAAAAAAATGTCTTGACTTAGGAATCGAACCTGGGACCTACGGCTTCACGCAGTAATGCTCTTTTACTGCAATACAAATCCTGCTAGACATATTTTGTTGCCCCGTGACATTTTTCGCTCTAAATAAATTATTCAACTTCCAAAATAATCAAGTTAAATAGGAAAATCTCATTCTTAATTTAATTTGAATATTCGTTATATCGGAATATTTTCGCGTTATCGCAAGGGAAAAAAACTGTTTCTTTTATCTATACTAATTTATTTTCCATAAAATGAAAACTTTATAAATTTATACTGTTGAAAATTGAAGACTGACTGGATTTTATTTTCTGGTTGCTCATGGCCATACATCATATTCATATTGTCCATGGAATTGTGAGCTGCATAAAACAAAGAGACAGAAGAGGTCACTTCAAATCAAAGTAGTTATTTCTGTTATAACAAGGCAGTAAAATTACCCAATAAAAAAAGCTCTAATAATAAAACTGCTAAATGGTTTTAGCAACCAGGAAATTGTCTTTACATAGGGAGAGTGAAAGCTTCAACGAAATAGCTTTTCAACTGTATAATTGTTTAGTTTTTAATGTACAGCTTTTCTATAATCCGGCACTCAATAATGGCATTCCAAAAACAATGAAATAACAGTAAGTCACATTCTAAATGGTACATATTTAAATGCGCAGTACATTATTTTACTCATAGTAAAAATGATAAAACTGAGTAGGTAATTAATTGCATACTTAAAGTAAAATTATAAAATAAAATTGTGTTTCTTCTTCATATTCATTTCACTCGCAGCGAGATTTGGAATTCTACCTATAATAAAGATATTTGGTAAATGTATATATAATAAATACAACTACCGCATAAAAAAACGGAGATTATCATAACAAAATTTTCTACAATTTGGATATCAACATTGTTTAATTAAAAAAGAAATCACTGTCATAGCAAATTTTGCATTAATTATGAAATTTTAAAACTACCTTAAAGCTTTTTTTTTTTTTTTTTTTTTTTTATTAATTTACCGGAAAAAAATTACAAGATAAAAAGAACTTTTTATATAGCATGTTTTTAAATTTTCTGTGCAATCATATAAATGCTACCGAAGGCAGCGGGGAACTCGAAACAATTCGCTAAAAGTATTTAAAAAATGCATTGACACTGTGTTCTGAGCTATTCTGAAAGTTTCAAATGCCTAGCTAGACGGGAAGTTATATGATTGTTTAATCATATAAACGCTACCAAAGGCAGTGGGGACCCGAAACAATTGGCTAAAAGTATTTAAAAAATGTATTGTCACCGTGTTCTGAGCTATTCTAAAAGTTTCAAATGTCTAGCTAGTCGGGGAGTTAGTTAAAAATCGATTGCAAGATTTATACTGGACAAACAAACAAGAATACAAGTTAATAAAAACTTGGTAAAAAGTAAATTGAAATTGCCAGTACAGTTTGCTGCCTTTTCCTTCGTTCATTTTAATTGAGTATAGTGTCCCACTAATGCGATGTAAAATCCAACTATAACCAACATTTTTTTGTTTTAAATCGAGGTTTAAGTGGATTCATTAAAACTGACCGTTTAGCACACCCAGCTTTTAAAATTAGATTCAGGTGTCCTGCCTTCGGTAACACATTTAAATAAAATAAACATGTTTTGATGAAACGTATCATTATTATTTATTAACACTTCGATCAATTTATAAAGCCGTCATGGAAAATATTTTTTACGCGTATGACATACGACTGAATAATTTCCTGAAAAAAAAAAAAAAAAAAAAAACTGTTAAAAGTACAGGAAAAGTCTGTCAGCTGGGGTGCCAGTATTTCTCCGTCGAATATACTGTTTAAAACCGTAAAATTGTATCACTGACATATATTTTACACAGGAATCCTGTAAATAAAAAAGCGTTTTTTGTTAAAAGTACAGTTTTATCCTATATATTTGATGGAGAAATACTGGCACCCCAGCTGCCAGATTTTTCCTGTACTTTTAACAGTTTTTTTTTTTTTTTTTTTTTTTTTTTTTTTTTTTTTTTTTACAGTGTAATGATTTATTGAGTGTCAGATTATCTAAAGCATACTGTAATGAGAGAGAATCAAATTTGCTTAGTAATTTAATTGAAGAAAATGTCAATTTTTTCTCTGGCTATAAATATTCAAATACAAAGTTTGACTCAAGATTGAACTTTAACACCTTTATCACAAAAAAAATTACATTAACATGCTTCTCTGTTTTAACATAGAATTAAATTTTTATTTTTACATATTGCATAACCAGGGTAGTATTTTAAAGAAAACTATTAAATTCCAATTATAAGAAAGTGGGAAAAAAAAAAAAAAAAAAGAACTGCTGAGTATTATTCCATCTTACTTTCATGGGGCTATTAAAATCCCTTATTCAAATTGTTTCACTATTCCATATACTTTTTCATAAGCTAAAACATTTTTATTTAAAATTAAAGAAGATCTTTTTATTTATTAGTATAAATATTGGGTTATATATTTTTGATTATACATATCCCAATATTATTCGGCTTGTGTTTTAATAGTTTTCTATATAATACCACACAATATACCTGATCTAGTACTTTTAGAAATCATATCAGAAACTGATCTATTCCCGGATAAAGGGGCACCGAAAAAAAGGGCACTTTTGGGATTTGCTGATCCCAAAACGCGATAAACATCAAAATAATGCATTTAAAGAACACGTTAGATGATAAGGGTACATTGAGAAACTGAAGATGACTTTTATATTATTTTTTTACTAATTACAATTAAAATGGAACAATTTTCAGTTACTATTAAAAAATATATATATGCAGTAAGGGTTACAAATACGTGAGAGGCTAGGAGAAAGAGGGCCAGTTTAATTAAAATCTGCAACAAGGTGATATAACAGCAGTCATTTTCTTTTGCATTGCTCCTCTAGCCCCATAGGTATATCCAGTCATTACTGCATATTTTTCATAAATAGTAAGTGAAACTTGTATCACTTTAATTAAAATTAGTAAAAAAGTAATATTATCTTTCCGTATTCCCTTATCACCCAATGAGTCCTTTTCAAAGTTTCAATCACGAACGTGTTCTTTTTTTTTTTTCAGGAATCTAAACTATTCAGTATTATTCAAATATAAATCAGTATTATTCATATTCATATATAACCTGTTCATTCATATGGGAATACACGATTTTTACTGGAACAATTTTACTTTTGATACGATATCTACCTAGTTTAGGATTGTTGACTGAAGAGAAAGAAAGAAGTGGTCATGCTTGCATTTTCTTGTCAAAAACAATCAAAAAGTCACAATTGTAATCACAAAAGTCACAATTATGTAACTAAATACAATGATTAATATAAATACAAAGACGACATTAGGATAGGTTCTGAACGTATAAAAATAATTTTAGATTATACACATAGTGTGTTCGAGATACATTGACTTCGTATTTAATTCTTAAAATATTAATCTTACACATTATTTACTGCAAAACACTGTATAAAAAATACAGTAATTTATGAAATCAATTAAAAATTTCAGGGAATTCAATTTAAAGGCTAACAAAATTTTAATTCTTATACTGCCTCTATGTGAAAAAAATTCCAATCAGTGAAAAATAACTCATTCCCGAATAAGCTCATGTACAAAATTTTAGCGTGGCATTATAAATAGTCTCGGAGATATGACAAAAGAAAACAAGCTGACATGAATCATTTTCCAATGTATCGGCTGGCAGAACCATATGGCTAAATCGCATTTCAGCAATTATGCACAAATAAGGACTGAAAACAGTGATAACGCAAAGTAATAAACAATTTTACAGTTTAATTTCTGTCTAATCTGTTAGCAACTTCGTATAAATATATCTCTAAGACCTTTTCTGATACAGTGAAATTTTGTACATGACCTTATTTGGACAAAAAGAATATTTTACTCTCTGATTTCCTTGGATTTTCGTTGCATGGGACCGTAAAAAATTTCAGATTTCATAAAAATCTGAAATTCTTGATATTAGAGTCAATGAAATTTTCGATAGATTTTATTCGATTCTCTCCCTTTTACACTCATCTTTGAAATTTTGTATGTATGTCTAAGATCAATATTTAAGCAATTGAAGTCGAGGTCAAGGTTTCTCACACAGCTCTTATATATACATATATACAGGATGTCACAAAAGTCCGTTCTAGCACATTTATCTGCTGAACGGTTGCAACGATTGTGTTCAAAGTGATGTCTTGATGCGCAATTAGATACGACGGCTTACGCCATTGCCTGGTGGAAAATAACTGCGTTAGCATTCTTATCTCGAAAACGGTACGAGATAGGGGAAATAAGTTAATTAGGAAACTGTAGTAGGGCATCATCGATTTAATAGGAAAAGACACTTTGTACACCTGAATGCAAAAACAGAACGCACTCTGCATTTGATTGGGCCCGTTTTTTAACACTAGGAAGTGAAAAAACAATTTTAGAAAAGAAAAAAAAAAAAAAAAAACTACGTATATCACAATATACATTTATTTCGAAGTTCAAACTTTTGTCCGTCAGCTACAATGTACATTCGGACCCATGTTTGAATTTCGCGTAGCATACCTGTGTCTACAAGGTATCTTTTACTAAAACAATCATGCCCTACTACTTTCAAAATTGCTTTTGTCCCCTATCTCGTACTGCTTTCGAGATAGAAATGCTAACTTACACCAGGTGACACTATAAATGGCCGCATCTAAAAGTGTGGTAGACACTATACCTAGACACCTTTTAAATGGCAATGGCTGCAGCCGTTCAGCAATTAAATGGGTGAGAACTGACTTTAATGAGCACCCTGTATATCCAGAATTCATGTTTTATAATGAGTGGATTGGAAAATACCACTTAGGAAGTGTTCGAACACATTACTTTTCAATAGAATCTTGACAAAATTTTGAATTTATTTTTATTCGTACATGTATGAAATTTTTGAGATATTTTCAATAGAAACTTTTACTTTTCATTAACTCGATTACCAAAAGCAATATATTTTTTTTTTTTTCCTCCTTAAAAATATTTATATAAAAATAATTGTTTGTATTTTTTTTTTTTTAAGTGTTTAATTTTTAAGTGAAATTTTTTTAATAATATCTCATTTACTTTAACATGAACTTGAAAATCTGAAAATTTTACACAAGTAAGGACAAAGATTATTTAGCTTTTCTGTTCTGATTTTTAGAATAGCTCTAATGAGGTATAATAATGGCTTTCAGAATTGATTTAAGAAATTATAATAATAATTAAACTAGTTCAAATGGGTTCAAGGTAAAATAAAATAAATCGAATGGGTTATGAAAGCAAAGACACAATATAAAACATTCTTTATATATACTGAATCTTATATGTGTAAGACAATGGCAGCGATCTCTGGTCAAAATATGTCAATTCTAGTTATCTATAATAATAATTATTTTTATTTAAAATTCAGAGATAATTTTAGCTTCAAAAATTATGTCTTGTAATGAGCATATACCTTTTCTTATGATTACAGTGATATCCATGGAAGATTTCATTCAATAAAATATAGATTATATAAAATTCCATGGAGTTTTTTAGTTATTAATTATAAACCTCTTAAACGTGAAGGAAAAAAAAGAAAAACTGATTATGTTCAACATTGTGAAAAACACAAATAAAAATAATACAATATACTTCTAAGATATTATGTTATCGTTACACGAAAAATAGAAAGAAAGAAAGAAAAAAAAAAAAAAGCAATATTCTTTAAACAAAATACCACACGTTCACAATGAAATATGAGCATTATTATAGTACAAAAGATGCCATTTTATCTAATCATGTTTTTTTTTTTTTTGAGCAGATTTTAGTTAAGCATAACTTTAACATGTAATAGAAAAAAGTGATGTGTATTTTATTTTTGATCAGTTCTTTCAATAAGATAATTGATTTCATTAACGAATGATTCATATAAGCGGCATAGTCTGTATTTATGTTACAATTGAGTCTCATTAGAATGAATTCCAAGAAACTGATTATATTTGCTATAAAACGAATTACTACAGGCTTTTTTCAGTAACACTGTAGATAAATATAAAATTTTCTTTATAACATAATGCTCGTTCTAAAGGAACTGAATTGTATTGAAAACATAAACAATAAGAAAATGCAAGCACTAGACTTTTACATGGTTACAAAAGATTTTAAATTGAAGCTGTCGCAGAAAATTAAAGAACTTTTCCAACACTACAAAAAACTGACGCCAACATTGAATTAAAAAATACAATTTAAGCCAAGTAAAAGGGAAAAAAGCAAAGTGCATTCCAGAACGTAAGCGAAAAAAATTAGACTGGCTAGAGTATAGTAAATCAAGAAGATGTATACCTCTGGAGTCTTAGGAGCCCACAGTGCTTAGGAGAAACTGGGTTTTTCTTTTTAGATTCAGAGAAGCTTACTGTTTCTTCTGTGTTACAAGATAGCAGGATTAAAGGAAAATAGCTTGAATTACAATCTGTTAGATAAGTATAGTTTCAGCATTTTGTTCATTGGATTAACACTGCATAAAAGAGAAATATACATTAAAAAAGTACATGAAATTTATAGACATATTAGTTATTTTACACTTTTTTAAAAACTGATTATCTTCACTAAATGTAGCTACATTTACAGGGTGGTTATAATTAAACTTCCCCTATAAACAGCCTCCTACAGCGCAAACGGGTGAACGGAATGCAACGAAATTTGGTATATAGACTATACAAGACATGCGCTCACGGAATTTCGAAAAAAAAAAGTTGTAAAATGTCCACCAGAGGGCGCCTTTTCCGGAAAAACGTTAAATTTAACACAATAAAAGACCAAAACGGAATACAGAAACAATATTAACCATCCAGAACAAGAATTATGAGTAATAAAATTTAAAACAAGGAAAAGCTGTCACTTCTAGGGAAAAAAATGTCGAGATTTGCATACTTGCAAAGAAGAGGAAGCTTTATGCAAAACAGGTTAGGGTATAAGACGTCTGCACATGAAAAACGTTTGCGATGTCAAGGCATACTTTCCAACATACTAATTAATATTCCGTAGTATTGTTAGCCCCGCCTTCTTTTTCACACCAGTATCTTTCTAGAGTATTTTTTTATTTATTTAATCGTAATAGCATTTGGAGAATATTACTCTAAAAATTTATTGGTATGAAAAATAGGGAGGGGCTAACAATACTACGGAATAGTGGAAAGTCCCTAACAGCACATCTCATCCAGAAGACATCCTCAGGATATCCTATGGATGAAAGTACATCCAAGGGACGTCATCAGGATGAACTATGGATAAGTGTGCTGTTAGGGTATATGACAAGGTGATCAGAAACTTGACAATAATTGTTAATATTGTTTCTGTATTCCGTTTTCGTCGTTTATTGTGTTAAATTTAATGTTTTTCCGGAAAAGGCCCCGTCTGGGGGACATTTTGGAACAATTTTTTTTTTTTTTTTTAAATGAAATTCCGTGAGCGCATCTCGTGTCTATATACCAAATTTCATTGCATTCGGTTCATCCGTTTGCACTGTAGGATGCTGTTTATAGGGGAAGTTTAATTATAACCATCCTGTATATTAATTACATTGAAATTCAGAAATACTTAAATTCATTTATTCTAACAATAGGAATAAGCATTGATAATTTCAATTTTATGGAATGCATTTTAATTAATTACAGTTATGAAAAACATTTAGAAATTAGACTTCATTTCAAAACATAATGAATTTCATTGTTTTAAGAAACTTTAATTTACTTTATAGAATCTTCAAAGGAAGAAAGTACATTTTTTATATTTAATTTTTTTTACTTTAACACACTTATGGTTTTTAAATAATGCGAGGTCGTCTAACGACCTCAAATTTAATAAGAGAGGAAAATAATTTGAATAGTATTTCTTAGCACAATCTAAATAAAATTCATATTAAATAATCATTACTTAATGGTTGGAAAATAGTCTTTTTGCACATGCTTAAAGGGGGCCGTTAAGTCATTTACATTAAATTTTATTTTAAATATACATATTTTAAGAATTATGTTCAGGTTTTTGTTCTCAGTACAGTCTGTTTAAATTTAACTTTTATTTAAAGCTATTTTCCCTACTTCATTTAAAGCCAATTAAGAGTTTTTAATTGTACATTTTTACATAGAGCATTTTTTTTTTTTTTTTTTTAATATAGAAAATATGAAAAAAAATAATAAAATTTTTTAATAATAATAATAAAGAGAGAGAAGAGAGAGAGAGATAGTTACATCGATTTTTCACAACTTTTTCTACAATTCAAGGAGTTCATCTTATTTTTCTAAGTAAGTATAAAGTAAGTATAGGTAAGTATAATTTGATTAATTCAGGGGTGATTGTGACTCAGAGGCAAAAACCTTGAAAATTATAGTCCTAAATAAATAAAAAATTGAAATGTCAAATTATTAAAGCCAGAAACCCACAACCTTTTTTTTTTTTTTTTATCTTGTATCAAGGCAATCAATATAAATGTATAATTTGTTCACATATCTCCTGCATGACAAATGAACAACCAATGGCAACAAAATCTAACTTTATAGAAAATATGGGTGGATTAGATTAAAACAATGAAATCCCTGAACGCAATCACCCCTGTTAATTAGCTAAAAATATTATATGCTATTCAGAGCAAAAGTTTTTCAACAGTTCATGCATGAATTTTACATAATTTTTTAAAATTAAAATTAATATTAAGTTGAAAATAAACAATTTTTTAATTAAAAATATGGAAATTAAAATAATAATAATCAATAAATAAATAACAGTTACTAAAACATGGTAGTACAAGAAATACAAGTTAAAATCATTCGAAAGAAAATTGAGGTATTTTCTCTTGCCCCATTAAATTTCAATTAATGCCTAACTTGTTTAATGAACTTCTTAGTTAATATTATTTACTAAATCTTATAATATGACAAAAACCTAAAAACCAAATAATGGAAAAGAAAAAAAAAAAAAAAAAAAAAACATCATTACAAAATAAATAGAATATAATAATAATAAATAAAATAATATGCTGCAAAAAAGTTTGTAAACTTTATTCTTGCATATCAGTTACGTTCCTTATTTTTTTTTTTTTTTTTTTTTTTTTTTTTTTTTTTTAACGTTTGAAGCAGGTTTCTGAGAATAACAGTATTTTGTCCATGAAATGTTCCTGATCTCGGAATTTAGTAGTATTTTCAATGATGGATTCCATGGTTACTGACATATTGAAGGAATATTACTAAGTAAATATTTGGTACATTATATGCCCAAACTTTCCTGGTAAAATACTGGAATTTGTTTTTTTCTTTTTACGGTATAATAATAATGCTAAATTGAAAATATTGAAAAATAATTAGTAAAATTCATTATTTCCTCCTGCTGCACACCAGAAATAGTTTACGCAAATTTATTAAACATTTGCTTTTTTTTTTTTTTTTTTTTTGGGGGGGGGGGGGATTATTGTAGAACGTTTTGATCGGCATACCTTTAAATTATTGTTAAATATTTTATAAAATGAAAGCTGTTTAAATATTTTCTTAAAAAACATTAATCTGTTATATGGTAGAATTTGTTCATAGTTGTTTGAATTTCCTGAAACTCAATTTAAAAATATTAAATAAATGAAAATAGTGTTTTTTAATTATTTATTTAAATAATTATACAACAAGTAATTTAATTTTGAAACGATTAGTACAACTTTTAAATCATATTTTGCTATTTTTTTTAATTCCCTTATAATTAACTTAATTAAATATATGCACCATTCAATATTGATTCTATTATTTTGAATAATGTTTTAAGATTATTTTCTTCTTTTCACAATAATAAAATCAACCTCAGTTCAGACATGCAAATGCTTTCGACCTAACTATAGACCTGAAAACTGAAGTCGCCGGTAAATCCTTTTATCTTACTTGCCAGTTTTTCGCAAAAATTTCAGCTGATTATAAATAATTTTTGTCCTTAATTTTTTGAAGAAGTATTCGGAAAGCAACTGATTTTTAAAGTTCACTGATTTTTGTGAAATGTACGTTGTTAAGTTCAGCTTATATTGTGAAAAGTCTGTTTCAGAATTGTAAGTTTCTTGCAAAAGTTTATTTTTGTACCCAAACTTTTCCTGGTTAGGCCTTGACGTATTGTTTCTTCAATAGTCACTTGATGAAGTTTGCGGTTTTTGTTGCCAATTGACAAATAAAACGTAATATTTTTTGCCCGATTGCCGAATGAGAAACTATTTTGCCGTTAACTAAAAGAAAGAAAAACGTTTAATCGCAGCTAAATGCAAAATATAAAATGTGGGACTTTTTTTTTCAGCATTTGCTAAAATAGGCAAATATTTCAACGATAATCAACAATATTCTTGCTTCTTTTTATATCTGTTAGACAAATGCGTGCGCGATATTTTGCAGCTTTTTCCAAAATTATGTGAGTCAAGAGATTTTTAATTTTTTAAATCGTCACTTTTTTTTTGTTTAGTCGTCTTGTGGCGAGTAGAATTTTTCAGGTCTATCCCACTAAAATTGCATGCATTTCATGCCAATAATAATTATTATCCAATTTTTGTGTTGTATTAGTTGTCATATAGTGGTTACAAAACCATATTAATTAATAAATTTCTGTAACATGATTATTACAGAACACTTTATTTTGGATACATCTGTAAGGATGATGCTGCTATATGGGAAAATGTGTAAATGTACAGGAAAACAGAAAACATGAGATATGCCTTAAAGAAGATTGTACCACTAATGGTCCATTTCAAAATTTTCTATGCTTTTAACATTCTTGAAGGTAAGTTACCATAGTCATTTATATTACGATGGAGTGACATAAGGTAAAGTATATTATGAAATGCAGGCCTGTATTTCTTTTACAAAAATGTGTGCTGCCAGAGAGGAAAAAAAAAATGGATAAATTATTAAATTGCACAAACATTTTCAATGTTTTTTATGCATATACGATAAAATATGCGATCATATGGGATATAATCTATACAAATTAAGATAAAAAATATATTTTTCTTTTAACTTCATCCCACTTTAAAGGTATGTTTATTAAAATAATTGGCTTTTAACAGAAAAATGATATCATAGGCAATCTGCCAATTTATAGTGGGAAGAAAACAAAATGTAAACACTTTTCATACTATTAGATAAGTGTAAAAACTATTAGAATTTTAATAATGTAATTATGATGTATAAAATTCAGCATATTTTCGTCATGAATGCTTATTATTATATTATTATACCAACCTGGAAATTATATAATAAATAAATAAATAAAAGTAAATTAGAATGTTTATGGAACTAAAATTTAATTTTTTGATTGTTTGTTTTACTATTTAATTTATTTAGTAATAAAAATTTTATTAAATAATATTTTATGAAAGTAGTACATGAAACTCTAACTTTTTAAATTAAACTATTTAATCTTAAAATATCAGCATGATAAGTTTAGGAACCTCCATGAACAAAAGCTCATGGCCCTTTTCTTATAGCTCCAAACCCCGATTTAAATAAGTTTTGAAGATGGCTGTAAAAAATAAAAGTGAAAAATCGTTATTGTTGTTGAATCACATCTTATTTAAGTCACATGAGAATGAAACGTCAAACAATACTGGACGTAGAGTTGTAATAATATATATTAAAACACAATTATGTTACCATAGCCTCCTTAACTAGATGCCTGTCGCGTAGCTCGGAAACTAGGCAACAGTTGAGGCTGTAGAGAGCGCCACCTGGTACAGATTGCGCGACTTTTTTATTCAACAGCCACCAATGATTTTAAAAAGTGGGACATGATATACATAAAAGGCGAATAGAATTGAAGAACGTCGATTATATATATCATGTATCACTTCTTTAAATTATTGGTGACAGTTGAATAAAAAAGTCCTATAATCTGTACTAGGTGGCGCTGTCTACCGCTTCAACTGTTGCCTAGTTTCAGAACTACGTGACAGGCATCTAGTTAAGTAGACTATGTATGGTACACGCTGTTCATGACAACCTACGGAGGCAGTGCTAGTTGGTTTTGAATCATTTTCGTTCAAAAGTTCTATTTTACTTTTTGATCATAAAAGGGAATTTTTAACCGCGAATGTTGCATTTAACAATGCTAAATCTTCCACTTTCTTTCTTTCTTTTTTTTTTTAATCTTTAGTATCTATTAGAATTTATAGTAGCAAAAATCAAACAAGTTATCTGAAATTATCTATAAGATGCATGGTTTAATTTGTGCCTAATTCTTCAGACTCGATTATTATATGAGTCAAAATCTAAAGTCCGAGGTCCCAGGGACCTATTTTTTTAATTATTCGAAAGAATATAGCCCAGAATCAAATCTAGAGGCAGAAAAAAAAAAAAAAAAGTTTTTAAATTAGTCCATGCGAAGATTGTTAAATATCCAGAAAAAATAAATTTTATGTGATGTTAACTTAGTGACTCTCAGGTTAAGCAAAAGCTTTAGAGCTATTTGTACATATTATATTTAAGAGTTATGATTTTAAAATTTTACATTAACCCTTTGAAAGCACGAACTAAAAGCAATAATTTATAAATTTCGATTATCAGATCTAAAAATACACTCCTAAAAATAACAGATCAACTTTTCGACGAAAAAAATGGTGCTAGTTAGGCAAATTTAGCTGCAACCAGTATTTTGATGCTAAGTTTCTGTGCTAGAGCATACATTTGTCAAATGTTTGCTTTGGGGTTCCACCATTTTAAGGTTACATCATTTTTACTACTAAAATGGCGAAACACAACGCACCAAATTTCTCAAAAAAATTAATTGCAGCTAAATTGGAACCATTTTTCTGGTGTGACGAAGAATTTTTACAGTATATGAATTTCGAGTTTGTTTGAACTACTTGATTCAATTGTCACCCTTATAACAAACAAGCATTTTTAAACTGCAACAGAAAAAAAAATTCTAATTAAAAGGACTGTAAATTAAAAATGAGAAAATGACAAATAAAATTTTTATAATCACTATCTTAAGCAATTATTTTATTCAACTTTTCATATTATATTTAATAATGTTACCTTTGTTTTCAGCTTTCTTTTTAACTCAAAGTAATCCTGATTGTGATTCTGATTTTACTTTAAAATAATAACATACATTGGATATATCGAACAAAATGAAGATAAAAGTACAGCGAGAGTTATCACTAAAGATATAATGGAGTTGCAGTTAAAATATCGAATTATAAAATTGGAATGTTGATGTGGAGTCTATGAAAAGAAAAGTGAGTAACAAATTATAATTTTTATTTTTATTTTTTTAAATAAGGTGTCAATTGTAATTTTTTCTGTTTTATTGTTACACTGGTAAATTTAGTATAGAAAAATAAGATATTCACCTGTATTTTCGAACAAAATCTAAATTTCTGGCAATAAATAATTATAATAAATAAATAAATAAAACTTTCGCTGAATTTACAAAAGCTTAAAAAGGAGTTTTGTTGAAGAAAAAAGTTAAGTTAAACTGATAATATATATATATATATATACACACATATATATACATATTCGTTATTTAGCACTAAAAGATGCATTGAATACTACAGAGAATAGAATTTTATTCAGTATGGTGATGAATTCAGAGTATGGCTCAGGGAAAAAGTCCCCCATCCTCAGAGTATCAAAATTTTCCCTCCCGGAAATCTTGTAATGGCTTAGATAGGAAAGTTTCCTCCTGGAATTTCATGATTCCCCTGTATTGGAGCTTCAGGCCCCTTCGGGGTTAAAAAAATAAAAATAAAGTCTCATTTCAACATTGATTCAGCATAGGACAATTTTGTTCATAATTTTCAAAGTGTGTGAGGTAGAGACTATAGAACGTCTCCACAGTTGGTTTGAAATTAAGCTGGATCCAGCAAAATATAAAGTTGGTACGGTTAAATCGCTTCGTCGCCAGTGACTCGGCGAAAGTCTTGGTCGGATTAGTTTTGTGTCGGCATGGTGCTGCAACGAAATAATTAGGTTCTGAGAGTTAGATGAATTGGAAGTGATTGAAATGAAGAGAAAGGAAGTTGGTAGGAAGTAGTATAAGATGGAGATGGTTTTAGTACTTAGTAGATGGGAGGAGATTGTGGTGTAGATTGTGAAGATTCTTATTTTGGCGAGTATTGAGGTGTGGAGTAGTAGAGATTTAGTTGTGTGAAGATTAAGTAGTGATGAGTGTTGGTGCGCGTATCTACTAGCATTCGTAAAGGTAACGTTGGATCTGTCGGGAATCCGCTGATCCACAGTGAAGTCACAGTAGCGGAGTTAAAGAGTGCACCCGTCTCTACACCTTCGATTGTTGCTGGGGTGAGATATTTAGAATTATCTAATTTAAATTCTGATACATATATTTTGATAAAGTAATTAAATACGCTGACTGAGCTATCTTGATTGCCAGACCGCCTTCCCATCAATCTGTTCAAATAAAAGTCTTATTTATAGTTATTCAAGTCTCGTGCTCTTTACTTATCCATTTAGTTATCTAACTAATTAATTAAGATGAAGTTTGCATCAATGCAAACCTCACAAGTGGATTGTTTTCTATCACAAATTAAAAAAAAAAAAAAAAAAAGAATCTCAAATATTTGTTCAAACAAAAACGTGAAATATATATAATGTCGCTCTCTATTTGAACCGCACGATAATAGTATAAAAATACGATTTGTATTTTCTAAATGTAGTGTACCTTAAAACTATATAAAGGTAATTAAGGTATTCTAGTGTAAATTAAATTATAGATGACAATAATTTTTTTTAATAATGAACGAACTTCTACGAATTAAATTATTTGACAGGTGTCTGCCTATTAATTAAGATATTCAAAATCAATAATAAGCTCTTGCGTTAAATGAAGAATCTTATTTTTGCTTCTTTATACAGTCGGCAGCAAAAGTATCCGAGCACTAGCAAAAATTCCTATGTAAAAAAGGTACGCTTAATACTGTTTTGTTAAATAAATCCTTATCGAATCATGTTCTTTAGACTGACTAAGAACAGGATTCGACAAGGATTTATTTCACAAAACTGTATTAAATGTACTTTTTTTACATAGGAATTTTTGCTAGTGCTCGGATACTTTTGCTGCAGACTGTAATTGGATATTAAAAAAAAAAAAAAATAGAAGAAAATTTTGGACATTGAGTGAAAATATAAAAGACCCTGTAAAAACTTAATATTTTTATATATTTGCAGCGCAAATTTTAAGGATGGTTACAAGGTCGGTTACTAGTGACTGTTAATATGATTTTTGGAGAAAATCGGACAGAAAAATTCTTATTTGATTCAAACCAAAAAATTAACGTTGCCGCTTCCTTCTAAGAAAGATAAAGTGCAATGAGTGCAAGTAGGGTTAAAGCAGTTTCGCAAAATCTGCCAAGATCCCCCTTGTTACCGGATAACTTACGTCTTTTCAAAGAAAAAAAGCAGTCGGCTCTTTCAGTTATCGCTTAGTACATGATATCCTAGTCCTCTCCGCTGAGAACTAGCCTGTTGTCTGTCTAGTTTAACACTTCAAAGAATGCCGCTGTCTGCTTATCCTACATTCGAATCAGTTAACTAAGTTATATATACCGATTGATAGGAATTGAAAGATGGAACACGCTAAATACATTAGTTCAATAAAGTTATATATATTTCTGACAGTTAATTTCTAATAATATATTTTTCTAACGGTTAAACATATGACTAATCCATTTTAAAATTCGAGGACTTCAAATCCTATGTCAGAAAATAATTTACTGTATGTTAACCCGTTAAGGCTGCATGCCAGTTAAATCCCCTCCCCCTTTTTTTTCTCATGTTATCATCCTATGGAAATTTTGTTGCTTCGTCTCATAACGATAACTCATTCAAAAATGAAGTTTATCTAATTCTGTTTTTTTTTTTTTTTTAAATAAGTTTAAATATTTTATTTTATTAAGTAAATTTATAACACTACTTTTCAAGTTCTGGAAGGAATATTTAAATTATTATTATTATTCAAAAAATTACTCGCTAAGCTAAAAGGCGACATGTTCAGAGAATAATTTGCAACAAAAATCCAATAGGATATAATATGGAAAGAAAGAAAGGAGAAACTCAATGATATGCAGCCTGAACTAATTTTGTTAAATATATTTTGATGAATATTTCAAATCTAAATTAATATGGACTAGTGAGAGTGAAACATATTCAAACAACTCTTGTGTTATAATAAAATTATAGCCTTTTTTTTTTTTTTTTTTTTTTTTTTTTGTTAATCCGAGTACAAGATAGGAAAACATCAAGGTAAGAGTTAAACTTCCTATTATATGAAACAAAGACATCAAATTAAAATATTATTTATTCAACTTGACTTTAGTTGGTATACCTATACCCAAAAAGCAAGTATACGTACGATGAATGAAAAATCATGAAAAAGCTGTTCAGATTGCTAAATTATAGTTAAAAGCAGATTCATAAAAAATAAAATAAATAAAAATAACGTAAGATTATTTTTTAATAATGGCATTATCAATCACTAAAAGGAAGGGATCATTACAAGAAACCACAAAGATATTACGGATAATTTTATTAGCTGTTCTCAAATGAGGACGCTAGGAATTACTGGGTTTAATGTTGTAAAGTTCTATAATTTGGGAGGACGGTTCAGAAAGCACAACTTGGTACTTCCTGACGCAGTAAAAAAATTTATTTTATTCACAAAAAGAAAAAAATCAGATATTGCTATACAGATTCAAAGGCAAAGTACCTCCGTTTTTTAACTTGCTCAACCTTTCCGTTTTTCGGCGTCTTTTTTTTTTTTTGCTGACTGGTGTCAGTTATTTATTTATTTATTTATTTTTTTTTTTTTTTTCAGGTTTATGGTTGATTTGATTTGGTTTTTGATTCCCCATTCCCTTTCATGGTTAAGTGAGATAGTTTAACAAAGGCACTAAAAAATATTTTTTTTTTTTTTTTTTAAAGTTTGTTCGCGCTTGTCGACCTAGCCATTTTGAGTTTTCTGAGGTTTTTCTCAAAAACTCATGTGAATACGAGCTAAAACCCGCAAAAAAGAACCCTCACGAAGATTATTTCACTCAATACTCGAGCTGATTTGATACTATTTTCAGTATGTAACAGTAACAAGAGTTCGTTCCAAAGGACCCGTGAATAATCAACGTGTATCTTATTTAGAAAAAACGGAAAAAACTTAGAGGTGTAATAATTTCTGTAGTAAATGAGAGTAAAAAGGGCAATATATGTAATAAAAAACTTTGCGTTGTTCAGTGGCAAAAAAAGGTTCCATTACAAAAATTTTTAAAACATATTTTATTTATAAGACTTAAAAAGTAACATCTAAGCTTATATTTTATACAAAATTAAATCCGTTCATGAAAATAAAGTGTTGCGTATCATTTTATGAGCCATTTCATCCTTCTTTCATCATACAAAAAACAAATGTTACTTACTATCATAAAAGGTTCATCTACTGACGTAATCATCATTGTGTGTTTTCTTTGTTGCAAGTTGAATGTTGTAGTCAGCTTTTGTTTTTGATTCTTATAGCAAAAGGAAAAGAAAAAACTTACTTTCTAGATCGTTCAGCGACGCAAATGCTCATGTATAAATACACTGAAAAAAAAAAAAAGAAGCCCCCATAACTTTCTTCCGTTTTACATATTATGTATCAAAGGCGGAATTCCGAGGTTGAAAGCTTTTCCGTTAAGCATTTGGTGATCTAAGTCCGGAAGTGGAACCAAAAACGACCACGTGCTGAAGATACTTTTATAAAGCAAGTGCATCTCAAGGAAAAACAGAAAATCTTTCATCATAAATCGTAAAACAGACGTTTACGATCACTTGATGCAGATCTCCCGTTGTTTTATTATAAGGTCGATGGGTCCTTCATTCCATTTCTAGGCTGTCTAGATCTCTTCAGCAGTTTGTTTGGGGTTTTCATTTTTCTTGCTTTAGTTTAGGATTTTAAATTTATGTCTTCATTTAACCCTTTTTGTAGCTAAAAGGGAAATGTTTTGCAAGGAGTAGAAAACAAAATGATTGATATCCCGAGAAGCTCGTTTAGCGTGGTGTAGTCGGCTTATGAACTGCATTGCCTAAAGAGATATTTAAATTTTTTAGAGAAGTATTTTATACGAGGCAAACTTGGATGAAAGATATATTTTCCCATTTCACTGCCTTTGTCAGCGTTGAACTGTTGGATCGTGTTTGTAGATTTTAATGACTAGTTTAAGCATTGTTTTGTTGCTTTTTATTATAATAAATGTAAGTTCACAGTTGATTTAAATAGGCTGTAATTTAAAAGATCATTATTTAGATAAATAAATTCCATGGGAAAACAAATTATATACATAGTTAAATTAATTTGTACGTCAGCATGACAAATTCATACAAGTTTTGAATATAAATAAGAAATTCATTGTTTGAGAAACTGAAATTTTTTAGCAAAGGAACGTGCGGTTTTGTAATATTTTGTGCACTAAATCTTATAGAAATATATTTGTTGGCTGTTGTGATACTAATTTATTTCATTATATGGGTGCTACGTCAGTTGAATATAATATTGTACAGTGTTGAATTGGTACAAAATTCTGTCCCGTTTATATAACATACTCTTAGAACATAGTTTTAGGCAAGATACACTTAGAACTATATCATATTATTTAGAATTCCGCCTCATTATGACATATGTTGCGCAATGGTTTAAGTTGACGTTTTGATCACTCTTCACAAAATATACTAATTATATCGAGTCTAACTTTATGGATCATTATAGAATACAAAATTCAGGTCTTATCAAACTATGATAACCTCATAAAACGTGGCGAGTGAAAGTTCATCTTTAAAACAACGGAATTACTCTCTTGCTATTATTGTTTCAAAAGCTTTCTTCTTGTGTACAGTAAGTAACAAAAGTGTCCGAACACTAGCAAAAATTCCTATGTAAAAAAAAGTACACTTCATACGGTTTTGTTAAATAAGTCCTTGTCGAATCCTGTTCTTAGTCAGTGTAAGAAAATGATTCAATAAGATTTTATTTAACAAAACCGTATGAAGTGTACTTTTTTACATAGGTAATTTTGCTAGTGTTCGGACACTTTTGTTAAAGACTTTATGTTACCACAAACGTTCATAGCTGCCAGAGTAACTTTAGTTTTATTGAATTGAAGGAAGAGGAAAATATCGAAATACGTATATTTTTCCACCTGACTCTCCATTTTCTGTTTTTCAAAAGTTTTATTTTATTTTTATTTATTTATGTATTTTGACAATATACAGGTTGTATGAACGCATGCAAACGATTTTATAAAGAAATTTTTTTTTATAATGATATTTATTTATTATTTATACCAATACTTTTTATTACTTTAATTTTATTTTATACCTATTTTATTAAAAATATGTGTGTGATTAATATATATCTCCTACTTCTGTTTCTTGTTTTGGATTTACGCTAGGCTGACCAGATCAAAGTACCTTTATAATAGAGAAGCACTAAAAATTGCTATAATTATCAAATTATGGATGTATTTTTTCATGCCTAATAAATAAGGACTAAAAATAAAGAGTTATTGATTAATAATTTAATTTCTACATTTTTTTAAAACTTAAAAATATGCCTTCAAAAAAAAAAAAAAAAAAAAAAAAAAAAAGGCGTCCCCATTTGTCCCCAGAAAATGGGGACGTTTGGTCAGTATAATTTACGCATACATTTATGTAATCAAATACCTATATTTTATTGTGCTTTTATTTATGTCTATTCTAATTTTAGATTTAGAAACCTGGTTAAAATTATAAATTTTATTTAAATAAATTTTATTTCAACAGCCAAAATTTACCAAGAACAGATTTACCAGTTGAATAAACCCCAGAAAAACTTTTTTATTATGAAGAATATTTGTGACTTCCCAATTCCAAGATTGATTTTCTTTTTTATCCAATAGCTATTTAATGGATCAGGTAAATAATAATTTATAAATTGATAAAATTATGTAAAAAGCACGACATAAATAGAATTTAATGTCTCATATATGTTATTATTTTAATTAATTAACTAATGTAATTTATTAAAAAGATTTTTACGGGAGAAAAACGTACCCATGGGGTTGGGGGGAACACGCACCTCCTGACGTTTGTTATTTTTTAAATCACAAATCGATACAAAAAAGTGTGATATAGGTGACATTCGACTGGAAATTGTGTCTAGGATCAAAATATAAATCATATTTTTGGTTCAGGGACATTTATATATCAATAATTTCAAGAACTTTTTGATTTTTCAAACGATAACTCCCATTTTTGAGACGATATTTGAATTTGCCGAAAAAGTATACAAGTACATGTAAGGTCAAGACACCAGTGTTCACCACTGTTAAAATTTTCACCAGTGTTCGCCACCTTCACAAAAGTCATGTTTAAATAAGCGTTTAATAACATGTATGAATTTGAATCCGCCCGTTCTAGATTCCCTAACCGAAGAATGTAGCTCGAGCGGATTCCAAGTTCATAGATGTTAATTAATGGTTATTTTAACATCTCTTCAGTGAGGTTGGCGAACACTGGTGTCTTTATCTTAATGTAGTTTTTTTTTCAAATATTCATAGAGTTATAGAAGAAAATGTGTTATGGTTCAAAAATTTAGAAATATAAAACTGTGATCGCCCAGAGGTCCAGAGATAACTTTATTAGTCCTCAGATATATTTTATGAAAAAAAAAAAAAAAAAAAAAAAAAAAAAATTAAATGCAAAATAAACTAATGTGTATGAGAGCTACAGAAATGTGAAAATTATTAGAAAAATTGTTATGGTTTAATTTTTTGCTTATTTTATTTTATTTATTTATTTAATTTAATGCATGCCACAATTCCAGATAAGTCACTGCTTTCTGGATGGGTCTCTTATTCGAATCTTGGTGCGGGCGTGGATGCTTGTGGTGTGCCATATATATAAGATGTTGTGAACTGTTACTGCATATTGACGCACAAATCGAGACAAATATCATTGTAACTATAGGTCTCAAAGGGGGCAAATAAATACTAAATAAATAAATAAAAATCTAGAAAAATATTTTCATTTGTTGAGATATATACAGTTACTAATTAAAACGGATAAGACGTCACACCGGATATTACGTCTCGATTCAAATGTCCAACCTTCCTTATACGTCTTTTCGCATTTTGTAAGCCCCACACTGAGAAAAAAAAAATATACCGCCTTCATGTAGAACGAATAAGTGATCATTTTCTAAATCCCTAAACTAGAAATATAGATTTCCGAGCTATGCGTATAAAGTACGTCAATAAGCTGAATAGACGAAATGATCGAGAATTTCCAGTCTATACATTTCTAGATGGTGGAACAATATTCTAAATCCTTTGTATTGCGAAAATTCATGCTTGATTTTCTAGAATCGGGTCATATACCAAGATTATAGTTTCTAAAACTCGCCTCTTGTATTCTCATTTATTTGCAGAGATTTTAAAAGAAGTTTGACTTCGATAATATAGACAAACGCTCTAGAATTCTAATTGGTGTTTCTAGAATTCGTTTTCGAAGGGGATTAGAATTTATAAGGATGACATGGAACTATTTTTTCTAGAGCCACAATTTAGATTCTAGATGTCAGTTACAGATTTTTTTCTCAGTGCATCAGTTGCCGAGAGATTCTGCTCTCAAGGGAAGACGGGAGGTGTAGAGTTCAATTCCAGTCGCGATTGTCAGCCTAGCCGTTCGAATTTTCCATGGTGTTCTCCGAAACTAGTGTAAATAAGTTCTAGGACCCCTTAGAAAGACCCCCACGTAGAGCAAAGTTACACCATACTTAGACTAGAATACTTGCATATTTTGTTGTGTTCTTTTATTAAAAAAAAATATTTTACCCATTGTAATCCTGATTTTAATAAATTAAATTTATTAATTTGTGGATGTGCTATAAAATAATTAATTTAATTTTTATTTGTTCTTTATAATTTCTTGAGTTTCTGTTAATTCTAAAAACTAATTGGTAATGTATTAACTGTTCGTATTAATCACTGTAATCTTTTACAATTAGACTATTTTATTTTATTTATTTATTTATTTATTTTAATTTTATTATTATTATTTATTTGTTTCATTTCATTTTATTTATTTATTTATATTTTATTTATATTTTACTTTTTTGCAGTAACGATGTTATTTCAGTTTGTAAATGGAATGGTCTTTTGCAAGGATTTTTTTCCTAATAGTTTTTGCTTTCCTTTATTTATTTCTTCTTCTGTCATAATAAATTCGTTTGTTTTAAAAATAATAGGACATACATATATAATGTTAAATCTTAGCTTTATGTTCACAGATATGCAAAAATTACCTATGTTTTTGCATGCAATATTTCAATATATATCCCTCCTATAATCAATATTGATTATTTTTATGCTCTCATATTTTCATAGATTTTGCTCATCTTTTCTCTTTTTTCTGAGACAATTTCTTTTGAAATAATATGCTGAAATAATATTTTGAAATAATATTTATATACATTGCTAAAAATAATAGTTCAACTTTTCATCCTAAAAAAGGTGCAAATAAGAAAAAATTAACTACAACCAACATTTTATGAAATTTGGTGCTCTAATTTTACCATTTTAGTAAGGCTATTTAAATAATAATCACCATGGTTGCTGCTAAATTTTTCTAATTTGCTCCGTTTTCAGGGTGAAACATCGAACTAATTTTTTTAACAGCGTATATACAGGGTGCAGACTACAATCTGTTCATACCCTTTTAACTGCTAAACGGCAGTCATAAAATTGGTCATTAGGTTAAAAAAAAAAAAGTGGCTATGCGCTACTAAATGAGACTACTTACAGCGCCGTCTGGTGGAAAAGGCCGAAATTAACGTTCTTATCTCGAAAACGGTAAAAGATAAGTAAAAAAGATGACTTTTAAAGTTATTGAACATCATATATTTAGTAAAAAATGAGACGTTGTGGACATGAATGCTAAAAACAGAACGTTTAAAACGTGTATCTGTTTGTTCGTAACTTCCTACAGAATAGCGTGCCAAAAAAAGATCTTAAGAAGAAAAATAAAACCATTCATAAACAAACATCTTTATTTTCGATGGTCAAACTACTGTTTATCAGCTGCAGTATCTCTTTGGACCCCTCGTTTGCCATTTGCGTTGCGCGCGATGTAGTGTAGCGAATGATACTTATGCAATTCAAACAAGGGTTTAGATGTACATTGCAGCTGACGGATAGACGTATGAATATCGAAAATTAATGTATCTTCTGATAACTAGTTGTTGTTGTTTTTGTTTTTGTTTTTTTCTTTTTTTAGGTCGTTTCCTCACTTTACAGTGTAGGAAATTACGTACGAACAAATGCAAGCTTTAATCATTGTGTTTTTAGCATTCATGTCTACAAGCTATCTTTTCGTACATAATCATGATACTCTAAGAATTTTTAATTCACTTCTCCCCCCCCCCCCCCTATCTCGCGCTTTTTTTTTTTTTTTTTTTTTGAGATAGGAATGCCGCCGATTTACGGAAGATTTGAATTAACAAACAATTATATATAGAAGTGAAGCTTTATACAAAGCAAAATTTAGTAAAAAAGCTAATAAATGTATAATAGAAAAAAGAAAATTATTAAATACCCCCCTTAAAAAAAAAAAAAAAAAAAAAAAACTTCTATATCTTTATAAAGAGCAATTATAGCAGCAGGGTAACAAAAAACGCGTTGTTTCTGATGAGACAATGATACATGACATCATATAAAATCACTGTCATTCTCCAACAACGCAACGATTTCAATAATGAATTATAATACATTTAAGATGTGAAAAAAAAAAAAAATAAGAAAAAGAAAGAAAGGAAGAAAGAGAGAAAAAAAATCAAACGTCATTCATTTATATATTAATTTACAGGAAGTAAGAATAATAACTTTTGCCCTAAACATTAGAGTTTAACACCTTCATAAATAACTTTTCTTTTTTAAAGTATACAATTACTGTGATGTTAATTTAAACATTTTCTTTTAAACAACAACTTTTGTAACACCTATTTTACACCTGAAATAGTTATTTAAATCTTTAAATATTAGCTATTATGGGTAATTATTACTAGTAATAATAAATTTGTTATTGTACTATACTTCAAATCAAATAAATGTGCAGAATGAAATATATAAGATAAAAAATTAATAGATACTTGGCATGCAGTGATTTTTTTTTCAACTCAATAACCCATGCAACCAAGCCAAACAACACCAACTTATCTTCTTAATCAAACATCTTTCAAACCACCCTCTATTTTCTTATTTTCTTTTATTTCTTATTATTTTCATCAATATCTTTTAATTTAACGAAGACCGTAATTCTATGGATAAGTTACTGAATAAAATATTTATTGGCAGTAGGTAGAAAACACTGGTTCTAGCCCAGCAGAGGGAGGCATCGGCGAGCCGTGCAGGTGTGACACGGAGCTGCGGCGGTGTCCTTCATTGACCTAGTGACGTACGCGGAGCTCGGAGCATGTTTTCGTGAAACGTGATGATGCTTTTAATTGATAGCATTGATTAGGAAATATTAATTAGAGGATTTTTGTGAAAGGTGACGATTGTTGTAAAAAGATATTATCTTTTCACTTATAGTATGATGAAAAAGCATGATATTGTAAGAGAAAGTAAGGAGAATGATTCAGTAATTAAAATGATATTAATTAAGGATTTTCTTGCAAAAGATTACAAATGTTTTATGAAAAAAAATGTGAAATGAGACTGAAAATTAAATGCAAAGATGATTAAAATTTTAACAGTATGGAAGAATGATTAAAACTTCTCATTAGTTACTTAATTCAAAAATATTCGCTAAAAGAAAAAATAGTTTTTCCGTAAAGTTTTTAAATCGTGAATAAGTTGTATGTATTTTAGACTTTTACATCATAAATAATATTTTAAACGTGAGATGTTAGTTTTCACTAATTATGAAATCCTACCATTAATTCTATATTGTAATTACGATAAACCATCATAGGTGACAAATTTACCATATACATACAATTAGGTTTAAAAAAAAAAATTCTAATTTTATTTTCCGAAAATTAAAATAATATAAAATAATAATATAAATAATATTAAAATAATTAGACTTCAATCATTCATTACTATTAATTACGTTAGTATGTCACAGGAAGTATCAAGGACATATCATCAGGCTATTTCAGGAAGTGGAGAGGTTGTTTGTACTTTTCTACTCAAGGAAATGGTTTTTCGAGGGGAATTTTGTATTCAATATGAAAATATAATAACTTTCAATAAGAATTTTGTAGGATTAATAAACAATTGGACTATATTTTTTGGTGTATTTAACGAAAAGAAATATACTTTTCTTGAAATTTTCCTTTTTTCCACATAGATTTGAGAGTAGAATCTCCCATTCCTCGCTACTATAGTCATATAGAATGATATTCTTTTTTTAAGTTAAAAAAAAATTTAAACATTTATGTTTATTTTTTACTGATTTAGTAATTAGTCTGACTTAATAGAATACTTTAGCATTTATTCAATTGACTTATTATACATCTCAACACAAGTTTGGTAAATCAAAAGTTTTCGAGTAGAAATACAAACTTTAATGATTAAACCCTCACCTAATAGACTTTCCATCACTCAGTTCAATGCTTTTTCCTTTTTATAGTTTAACCATATTTGATACAATTTCCTTATTCATTGCATTACTTTATGGTAAACCTGAAGTGATAAATACAGAAATATGATAGTAGTTAATAAGAATTAGGCATGATTTTAAAACAATTTAGTAATATTTTCAGATACATTTAACAAGATTTATAAGGTATTTGGAGATAAGGTAATTCAGATTTGGCAAGATACATATAGTATTAATTTAGAGTGAAGGAAAATTTTATCACTTGCTAACTTTATTTCGTGGAGTGAGGATGTTTATTTTCTAACCCGAATCCAGTGTTACATATTGATTATTTTAATTAAAGTAAGAGATGGATCTATCTGAAGAGATACCTATTTCAAATCAACAGTCCCCTACATCATGAATAGATGACAAGAATTTGTCCAAACTTCCGATTTGTTCAACTTGCAGCAAGACTTTTTCTAAGAGATCTAATTTAATTCGACACATGAAGATTCATATGGATGTGAAATCTTTTGTGTGTTATGTATGTTAATAAACATACATAAGCATAAAGGTTTCCCTTGAAAAGATTTTTTTACCGTTATGACATTTTTTCCCCTAAATAATTTGACATAAACTGAGTTTAATTATTCCTCTTGAATTTATATTCTCATTGCTCGTTTGCTTCTTCTGTTTGGATCCAATTTCGATTCATCGCAATGCATCAAACATGGAAATGAAGCTAACTATCTAGGAATAAAGTTAAGGAAATGTTTGGTGTGTAAATAATTTAATTAAAAAGTAAAATTATTGGAATTAGACGAATTGATTATTTAAATAATGGAACTAAAGTCATCACAGGATAATTCAATTTGGTGAAAATTAATTCTTAATGGTCTATGTGGTATTCAGTGGCATTAAATCTTCTGTTATGTACAAATTGTTCAAGAATGTTCAGTTTCAAATTACCTTTCTTAGTTACACATTATTGCTTCACTCATCATAATACTCTTCTTTTATTATGTGAGAAAGAATTGGTTGCTTTAAATAAAAAATAACATTTTCTTAAATTAAAATTGTTTCACATGTAAATATTATTATGAAAATATCATTTCACTTGCGTGAGCAATGTAGTTTGCAAACAAAAGTCATGTTCGAATTGGAGAATGCACTTTATTCAATGGGTATTTTCAAAACTGTCCAACAAAACTGACAATTTAACGAATACTCTCAAAACAGACAAAAAAAACCCTGTCATTTATGTAAGATTTAATTTAATGTATATTTCAAAACAATTCAATAAAACAGTCAGTTGTACCACAAAAGGAAAGTAAACAGCATTTAATACTCCACAGAGCAAAAATTTGATTGGTTCTGGAAGAAGGATCAACTGATTGAAAAAGTTTCTATAAAAGGGTAGCTTTTTGAACACAGCTGAACTTCTGGAAGTTAATATGCTCTTTTTTATGCTCTAGGCTGCATCTATGGGAAGATTTTGGTGATTCTGTACTAGAATTAAATGCAAAATTACAGATCTCAACTCTTGTGAATATAAGGCTTCGAAACTTTAGGAACACTAGACTATCATTACTTGCCATGCGTGTCACCAAGGCCAACCTTAATGGAGATGAGTGGACTGCCATCTGCTTCTGATTTGACTCCAAATCTACTTTTATTGCAACAGCATATTTGATGCAGGAAAATGGTCTAATCCTTTACAAAATCACATTTTCGAATACTGCATGTCTCGGACAGTTTGTCTACTTTGATTCCTGATGTGTTGTATAGTATAGAGCTACTCTTTGGATATGAATCTCTTTCACCTATTGCTTGAAAGCACCTGTATCCTTACTATTTCATCCATTTCTTAATTATAATGGAAGGTGCTTCCCGCTTTTATTGTAACTTTGGACATTAACCTTTTTGGTGCTTTCAATTGTAAAACCACACATGGACACCTGCTCTCAGACAATTTTCTGTCGCCTTTGCCACGTAACTTGTGTTCATTCGAACACTGACCATCCTTTTATTGGTCGAACTGATGGATGCTTTCCAAACCTCCAACTTCCGTAGGTAATTATTTTGTTAGGCGTGGAAGGTATATCATGTGGTCGCCCAAATCACAAGGCAAGCCAAGTGTTCGAGCAAACAGCATCTCGGAGGACATCCATACCGTGGTTTCATGAAGAGTACTTTTATAGACAAATAGAAACATTGGAAGGTGAAAGTCCGAATCAGATTGATTAAATCTCTCTACCACAGCATTAAACTAAGAATGCAAAGATGTTATAATTTCTGTATGTCAAAGTATCTGCATAGTTCAGTAAAAAACCCTGAGTTGAAATCAGTAGTTTGACCTGAAAGAAGAATCTTAAGGACTCCAAAATGTAATATCTAATTTTACCCAAGGACATCCACAACAGTTAAAGCTTCTTGATCTGATATGGGTATAGCTTCCGGCCATTTTGGGAGATGAATGTGAAGATCATTTATGTAAGATCTATATATTAATTTGAAACGTGTTTTGTCTGTCTCCACTAAATTGGGAGAACTATTAGGTGTAAAAATTTGGTTGAGGTGTCTAATAAAAGGTCTTGGTCTGTAGATGTGTCATCAAAAGAGAAAAATGAAAAAAGTTGAACGGTTTCCCTCCTGGGGGGGGGCAGGGGTTAAACACACGTTGGCGAGCATAACTCAGCTCAAAATTACTTCCCGGTGAAGAAATTGTACATGGAGGGACTAGACTCGAATACTAAAAAATCGCTTTCGGCGAATTTGGAATTTTTGATTTTAAAGGGGGGGAAAGGAGGAAAATATACTTGGGGGAGGGGAAAGGGGGGAAATTAGTTTGAGGGGGAAATCCGTTCTCGACCCACACATGTAGCACCTCATTTTAAAGATCTTGAAATTTCATGTTGATTGGTGATGTTCGTATACAATATAGTGCGCCCCCTGGTGGTGAAAAATGGAACTAGGTGGTTTTTGTAGTCCCTATCATGTTACACATTATTTTAAAGGTCTTAGCATTTCCTGACCGATTGTGATGTTCGTTCAGAACACACTGCGCCCCCTGGTGGTGGAAAGTGCAACTAAAGGATTTTGCAGTTGACACCACCATGTGACATCTTATTTGAAAGGTCTTAGAAATTTAAGGCGATTGGTGATGTTCGTATACAACATACTGTGCCCCTTGGTGGAGGAAAGTGGATTTTGCAGCGCGTGCGTAGCATGCCTGCTATACGGTGTCGCAGCCACAGGCAGCGGAAACATGATTCAGAGGTTCGTTCGGTTGAAGGTTAATTTTTAAGAATTTTTTCATGTTATTTGCAGCCTTATATGTTATTAGCAGTATTATATGTTGCATATACGCTGCCGCAGGCACCGGGGTCACAAGCCTGAGTTCCGTTCGGTTTGAGGTAATTTTTTTGTTACAGATGATTATTTTTTTCGCGATGGTTTCATTTAAAAATAGAAATTCAAACAAAATAGTGTTAAAGATATAAAATCATACAAGTTTAAGGTTCATTTAAGGTTATTATCATGGGCCCGGGCAACGCCGGTCTGGTTCCTTTGGTTCCAGGTTAATTTTTTGGAATTTTTTTTATGTTATTAGCGGCCGGCGTATGCGCTGCCGCAGGCACCGGGGTCACAAGGCAGAGTTTCGTTCGGTTCAATCTAATTTTATTTTATTTTATTTTTTTTTTGTTACTTTGGATTATTTTTTTCGCGATGCTTTTATTTAAAAATAAAAATTCAAACAAAATCGAGTTTAATATATAAAATCATACAAATTTAAGGTTCATTTAAGGTTATTATCATAGGCCAGGACAAAGCCGGGCGTGTCAACTAACATGTAGTCTTAGTATTAAACGAAATAGAAAATAAAAGATAGCAACTTTTTATTTGGAGTCAGTTTACGTCACATTCACAGTACTTTGTAGAAAGTGATGTCATATATAGTATTTCTGTTTATAAGCATTTTTCTGAATTTCTTTTTTTTAAGTGAAATGTCGTAAATTATATTAGATATTTTAACTTGAAATACATTTAAATAATAATGCGATGATTTTTGAAACATTTACAGTCAATAAAGTGACCGTCGAATTCGACGGGTTCCAGCTAGTTTAATTTAATGTATATTTCAAAAAAATTCAAGAGAACAGTCAGTTGCACCACAAAAGGAAAGTAAACAGCATTTAATACTCCACAGAGCAAAAATTTGATTGATTCTGGAAGAAGGATCAACTGATTGAAAAAGTTTCTATAAAAGGGTAGCTTTCTGAACACAGCTGAACTTCTGGAAGTTAATATGCTCTTTTTTATAGTCTAGGCTGCATCTATGGGAAGATTTTGGTGATTCTTACTAGAATGCAATGCAAAATTACAGATCTCAACTCCTGTGAATAAGGCTTCGAAACTTTAGCAACACTAAACTATAACATCACAAGAAAGTGAAGGTTTCCTTTAGAAATCTGAGGTAATGGTCATAACATGTGCAAAAAGCTGTCCTCTCGAAAATTCTGCCAACTATAGTTCGAGATTTTAGTCCTTTTGTTGCTTCGCAAGCATGACATTCCCTATATCATTTTTCTATATCACTACGAAGCCCACAACAGAAAAAGCGTTCTTTGGTCTTACTCACTGTTTTTAATTTAAAACTTCAATGTGTCTACAACTTGGGCTGTCATGTACTTCTATTAACTTTGCATTTTGGGAGGATTAACTTCTATCGGAATGTTTTTCACGTTATAATTTTTTACTTGCGGTGCAGCGCTCCAACATTAAGATCCCACAATGCTCAATATCACTTTATTGTAGGTGTGACATCTTGATTCTCAGGCCATCTGGGGCAATGCAACCTTGAAATTTCCTGAAGTTTCAGTATATGTGGTTTGCTGGTGCCGCTTTGTCTCTGCTAACAATGAACAGAAACTTTCTCTGTCTCTTTTCATCTGATATGTTTAAAGGTGGGAAAATTTCACGGTTCACTTCTATCATAGATGACAATCTTAGGAATGAGATAAAAGGAATTGGCATATCGCATATTAGAATGCAGGACAAAAAAAGTTAACTGCTGTCTAATCAAGAAGTTTCTTGCAATAGCATCGCTACCACTGTAGCCATACTGAGTCTAACAAGTAACTGGCTAGTACTGTGTTAATTAAAACTCCTGTGGTTAAGATTTTGGCTTCATATTTTTCCGGACATGTCGTCTCCACTTATATCATTCTTCCTAGCGACAACCAAGCTGTATAGCGGCGGACTAGACTTTGTGACTGCGGGTGCGTCTGTGAATGAACTTACTCGTAGAGATAAGAACAAACTGGGAGTTTGGTAATTCAAAGGACCCTGCTTCGCGAGTGCCTTGAGGGGGGTGTAGGTAAGTATTTATCCCTATTACCTCACTGAAGCAAGAGGTGTAAGAAAAGTTCAGAGAGAACTCTAAATTTTTGCTCTCGATCTAGAAGGTTGTCTTTTGATATTGATCTGAAACGGTATGCTTCGATCTTTTGGACAACCGTACTTTGTGATGAGACTGAATTTAATCATGTAACAGAGTCATATTTTGCAGTCACATGTGTGACAGGATATGTGTATATGCCTACGTATAATTATATACTGGAGAAAACCTTTCATTTGGCTATTTATTTTGTTAAACGTTTTTTTTATGCTTAAATTAATTGAGCATTAATTTATGGCTCTTTGTCAGTTGACAAATCTTGGTCTACGATATAACATGGTGCTATATGGAGCTATATCATGCTAAGATTGTCGGCTATCCGAACTTTTTTTCTTCTCAAGAATGAGTTTAATATCTGGATTACCTAATTGATTTCGCACTAGTACTACGCTATGGGTAACTGGCGACGGTCTGGGACGCACCCATAAGAATGGCCCGGAGAAATGCCATCACAATTTTATCTTTCGGCCATACAGGTTATGATGGAAATGTTTTAAAGACATAGTAAATATGGCCAACAGCTTCTTTCCGAATCTATCAAAATCTTGCTGCCCGAACTTCTTGGAAAAGCGTGGTTCCAATCCTTTCTCTACTGACATCATATCGAGAATAAACTGCTTGTCATGCTGAGAGTTTGAGAAAAATCGGTGCTGACGTCAATTTTCCTTAACTGGCTTCAATAATAATGTTTCTTGTGTGATACCAAATCTTTGCTCGCAAGAAAAAATCTTGGAGTATAATATATTGCAAGGTCTTGACTTATCTTGAAATAAAAAAGTCTAAATTAAGTTATATTATTGTTTTAACTGATCTTTTAATTGGATAATGCCGTTTTCAAACAAAAAATTACGGACCAACTGGCCGGGGACCTCACCAAAGTTCTCGTCTTAGCTGAACAGAGGGGATCCAGCCCGGACCGGTCCCACCCTGGGACTGAACCAACACCTATCCGAACAGGTGGAAGTAGGGAAGTATAATACAGATACGTGAACAGTTGCTTACTGAAATGTATGAGGGTGACTGTTCTTCAGTAGCACCGTACAAGAACATGGCAGAAAACGAAGGCGAATCGTCTAGGTAGACTATTGAAGCAAGATGGATCCTTTTAATAATCTACCATATTGGTGCAAGTGGTGCAATGGCAAATCCAAAAGTTATTAATAAAAGACATCTTTCCTCTTACTAATACCGAAAGTCAAAACAAACAGGACCACCCGAAATCTCAGTGAACAGTTTTTAGAAGGACTTGAAAAAATATGATTTTATCAGCGATAAACAACTAATGAACGTGCATACGTTAATTAGTCAACGGCAAACTGAAAAACAAAAAGAATGAAACAAATGAAATTGATAGATATATTTAATAAAATGTATCATTGTCAAATTCCTGATCTTATTTGTTACTAAACCAGTTTTAATATGTATATATATATTTTTTTTGTTATTATTATTTGTACAAAAATAAGTGATCTATATTACTGTTTTATAACTGTTATTTTAAAAATTTTAATTTATTTCAAACGCCCTTTTAATTATTTTCGTTTTTGATAATGGTTTGCATACATTTTTTAAAACTAATTTAAAAAAAATATTTTTTTAGATGCTGTGACTGATATACAGTCGGCAGCAAAAGTATCCCAGCACTAGTAATAATGCCTGTCTAAAAAGAGTACACCTAATACTACTTTGATAAATAAATCCTTGTCGAGTCATGTTCTTAGACTGACTAAGAACATGACTCGACAAGGATTTATTTAACAAAACAGTATTAAGTGCACTTTTTGATATCAGAATTATTGGCTAGTGCTCGGATACTTTTGCTGCCGACAGTATGATTTCGATATACATTTTTCGGAACGCCTATAATATGGAAAAATTCCGTAACAATTTCCGGCAATGTCTATTTCTCGCCGATGCCGGATTATCGATTCTTTACTTTACTAGACATTAAACCACCTTGTTTCCCGTCAAGCACTCCGATGGCTTCCAGATGGTTCACCAGTCGTACAAATTGTTCAAAATCTTCCTGAGAGTGGGAAGCAAACAGATCGGGCAGTAGGAACGTGGGTAAGAGAAGCCTTTTCCTTCCTTTGAGAAGTAAACCACTGCCACTCGTTTACATGTCTACGGAAAACTAGAAATGCTGAGGCAATGATTGTATAAGAAGAGTAACCACTCAGGGTGCTCCTGGCGAACCTTGCGAACGAAATCCAGACTGAGTCCATCCTGAGAAGGTAACTTGTTAGGCGGTAATGTTTCGACTGCAAGTTCGAGCTACCCAATGTCAAACAGGTCCGGCTCATCTGTCTTAATGACTGCGACCTGCAACACTTCATCGGCCTAACGAAAGTCTATGAGCACGACCTGATGTCTTCTGAGGTGAAGATTACTTCTCTAGTTTGGAGGACCAGATTTTCCGGCGCCTCCGTTTACTACCTGCCTCGCACGTCTGACCAAGTCTATCGGTGGAAATTCCCTCCGACAAAAATCTTCGGAACGATGGCTGTTTGGCATGCAAAATTGCCTTTATGTACTCAGGCAGGACCTCCTATAATAATGCCTCCAAACTGAGGTTTACGTCACTGAATCGGTTACATCCAAAAACACTTTCTATAACATCTATAGAATGTGTGGATTGGCTGCAATCGGCTTATCTTCCATGACCTAAAGCTCAGTTCGGAGTCATTTTTATAGATGTTGACTCAGCCCGCTTTCGCTTTATTAACGCTCCAAGTCTCTTTCCCTGATCCGACTCCAGCGGTGGCTGGTAGAGCCGTCTCAAAGCACGCAGCATATTAGATCTCTGTATTGACTGTTGAAATATTCACCAACACGTATCCCAGTCTTGGTCACGTTGAAGCTTCCTGTGCCCCCCCCTCACTTCCCAATTACGCAGTACCATCAAGTTAAATTCCCAGGTCAGGGAACTCGTGATCATACTCTGCCATTCTCAGATCGCGGAAGAAAGCACGTCAGACTAAATCCCTCGACCTTCAGTGACGGTTGGTGTCGGGTGCTTGACACTTGATATGCCCTAGAGGATCCACTCCATGTGATTGTGATCACTCAGCATCTGCGAGTCAGAGATGATCCAGTTTGTGATTTGATCTGCACAGTCACGAACCGACAAGATATCGATTCAGCTTGGGCAATGGTGCTTTAGAGTGTGGATTCGCTGTCTTTGACATTGACGACATCCAAATTACAATTCAAAGCGAAGGAAATAAGTTTAATTAATTCTCCTTGGATCCGTTGGGTTTTCGCCCAGAGACTGGGTGTTGCATTGAAGTCTCTCACAATTACCAATTGGTCCTCGGGGTACTGCTCCAACAGCAGGTCCAGATTTTCCCAGTTAAGAGAGATGTCTTTGCTCAGTGCGCAGTAAGAAGTTACTATGAGCACGTTCGATTAGATTGAACGTTTGAGATCATTGGATACATTGCAGAACGTTACACGTTGCAAACACATAAGGCGGCACAGAAGTTGTCTCCTTCGTGTGCACCGCAGTGTGACCTCCCCGTAACCCTAGCGTGTGTCCGTCACTAATATCGAACCCGTTGAGAAAGACCACGTCTACATGCTCACTTTCTACTGAGTGAGAGAAGTTGATGACTGTCACGTAACTGTGATGGCAGTTAAGATGCAGGAATTTTAGAGTACGATTTATAAAATCATAACTCACTGTGCGTAGTTTTGAACCACTGTCTTTTAAACAGAATACTCCTTACTTACCACCTCATGATTTACCAGGAATTTCTGCCCTATAGCTAAAGAAAGAGACAGCGAACCTACTTTTATGGATAGACTCGTAGAAAGCTGGATCGATGTAATATAGGTCCAATGTTGCGCTGAATAAATCGCGGACTGAATTGTCTCTGTGTCTCTTGGAGACGCTGAGTGATCACAATGCCATGACGTGGACAGTCCTGGAAAGACCGAGCGTCAAATACCCTCTGGACACCAGCCTTTGCTGGAGGCCTAGGTATTATTTCTCTGAAGCTTTTCTCAGCGAGCTGCAGATGTTCCCAACTATGATCGCTGCACACCAGACCTGGGAACTGAGTACTTAATTTCGACTTTATGCAGAAATCCTAAAAGAATTCCTGCCCAGGGTAGAATTAAAAGTTGAGAGACAGTTAAATTAACAATTTAGAGGTCCAGGCTTTGCGATGACTCTGCCACTGTACTCTGGAGCCAACTGAAAAGTGAAAGATTTGGAGTGCTGGTAAAGCAGAAGCGGGCTGAGTCCAAGAAAGCGATCCTGCACACAGAGCATGTATGGTTCTGAAGATTTCTATCTGAAGTTCTATGCACCGACAGACTCGGTCAGGTAAGAGAGAGGCGCTAGTCAAGCTGGCCTTCAAAACTGGATCAATAACATCTACTTATTATTTATTGATAACATATATACATCCGATTTGTATGCTTTACTTGTAGAGTGCTTATAAATCTTCGTCATATAATTACAGATAGCACATGACAGAATTACAATACGAAGTAATGGAAAAACACCCAGGGCCAGCGCGGGAATCAAACCCGCTCTCCTACTGTCGAAGGCGATTAGCAGTGTAGTGACTAACCACTCGGCCACGGAAGGCCCAACATCTACTTATAATGATTCCCATGTCGCTCTATCTAAGTACCACTTTCAATAGGCTCATGAATTCTCGCAGGTCACGATCGATAGAACTGGCGAACTGGACTTGTTTCTCAATGGACTTTATCCGTGTTACATCAAAAAACCCATCACATTTTACCTCTGTGTGGAAAACTACATTATAATGTTTATTTTTTGTATTTTTGAGGGAAATGCTTGCATTCTATAGGGAATGTTTTGCATAATATGGGGAAATTCACAGGAAAATGGAGAATCAGAAATCACATGTTGGTTATAATTCAGTCTAGACCCGAAAAATGGATATGGTCCATTGAGAAGCTATAGTCTGAAGTAGAATCGTTACCACCCAAAATGGCACCTGGCCGCCATGTCTTTTGCCTAGAGATCGTATGTAAGGTTCAAGAATACCACCCTCAGTGGCAGTTCTCCTTGTACAATAATTGCTTGAGCACTTCTTGTTTTCCGCGGCAAATGGAAACGAGCGATGGTAGTCTTCTTCCCAAAAAAGGTAAAAACCAAACCCATCCAGGGTGTTACTGCCCAATATGTCTGCCTAGAGAATGTTCTTGGCAAGATGCACACAGTTCAGTTGAAGACACCTCTAAAAGTTAGCATAGTGTTGGACAAAAAACAAAGTTTTTCGTAGAAATTTGGGGAGTCTGAATGCTCTGAGTTAAGTGGATGAATACATAGCAGAGTCGTAGAGGGGTGGCTTGCACTCATGCCTGCTCACTTTAAATATTAAGAAGGCATTCACTAGTGTCAAGCACATGAATATGTTCAGGCAATTCAATAAGTACGAACTTCCGAACTTCTGGGTCTCATATATTCGTTCTTTTGGGATCTATCGGCAATCTTCTCAGAGGAACACAGCTTTAATGTGAAAGTCCTACAGGGCTTGTGTCAAGGGCTGATCCCTCTTGGTCCGTCTCAAGCCAACTGAGGCTTAAGCAGTACAAGCCTAGGATATCTTGAGAATGTACTCAAGAAAATATGTGCTGAAAGAGAATGAAAATACATCTCATGGACATCCTCAGGATATACTAAGGTTAAGCGTGTTATTAGGGTAATGCCTCCAAACAGGGCTTTACGTCACAGAATCACAGCCGTTTACATCCAGTCAATACTTCCCATGATATCTATAGGATGGTGTGGATTGGATGTAATCGGCCGATCTTCCGTGATGCAATGCTCAGTTTGAAGACATTATTATAGGAAGTGCTGCTTTGAAATGGATCAGAGTTTTATGTTTCACCTGGACCTCATCCATGAGAAGATGACGGAGATGCAGTACAAACTGAGAAGATTGGATGGCGCCAACTGGAGCGCGAATCTCAAGGTTAGAAAAGCAGTCTACTTGGCAGTAGCAAAGAAGGTAGTACCGTATGGAGCACCTGTGTGGTACAAAAACTCCAAAACAGGTTACAAAGCATACACCGGGGTCTCTTGCTAAGCGCAATCAAGTGTTATCGCATGGTTTCAATGGATATGTTGAACATTTTGGCGGGGGTTCCATCCCTGTTCCTTAGTGAGATGTCAAAAAAGTCCTACGTAAACCTAGAAAATGGGGAAAGGATGTTGAAAGCACCAATCTCAGTTCGGAAATGGAAGATAATTGGAGATTTAATCTCAGACGAGAAGACCTCTGGAGGCTTCCTTTACCTATGGATGAGAAGGCGGAAACGTTGTGTAGCTCTTACGTGTGATGCATTAGTCCGTTCTCAACTCGCATTTGATCCCGAGCACGGAATGTTGTTTATATATCCTGCGATATTGCATAAAAGATATTCTGCTCTCCACTGAGAGCCTAGAACTTCAAATCACTTAGGGAGAATTCTTCATAAAAAAGTAGTCGTCGACTCGCATGATAGACGAATTCTTCTTTTCTAGGTGCTGACTCCTGGTCTTTGGTGCAGTCCCATTGCAAGTGCTCCTTCTGACTGCATTTCCGGCATTTAATAACTGAGGCATAGTGGTTTCTTTTCGCTTCCATTATGAGTGTTCTTTAAGACGTCCAAGATGACTTTCATGGTTTTCTCGAGCTTCGAGATATTATTCACTATATCGGTTGTTCTAACAAGGCTTGGTGGTCTCGACAGCTTCATCAGCTTCGTATGGTATAAGCCAACGAGCTCTTCAGATCTTTAGCGTCTCTCAAACGTCTTTAAATTTGCATCTTTTGATCTCTGATTGCATCAATGAAAAACTGAGCTGCTAAACTTTCTTTCATATGATTGTCGCAATAAAAATGGGCAAAGTTGACAGACCTTTCGATATCTGCTGCTATGATCTTAAGACTTTTACCAGATTTTTGTCGGCTAGATTTTAACTGGGTCCAGTAAAAAGGCATTAAAAGTTTATTCCCGAATTGACTTCCCGTCTTCTCTACAGTAGTCGATTAAGATAGTTTATTCGATGAGATGACTCCTAGAATTTCTAACACATGCTCTCAAAGAATCAGTTGGCTTGCTTTAACCGTAGCAATCCATCCATTCGTGGAATATATAACGTCAAATTAAGTTTTGAAAACAGTCCATGAAGTCTATTCTTTAAATGTTAACAGCTCCATGCTGGGTCTGAGAGTGACCGATTCATTGTCTTACGAATTCGTTTTTGTACATGCTTGAGCGCCAACCCATCCCTGTAAACTAACCCACACTGTGTTGTTCCAATTATATTGAGCTTTGATACGTTTTATTACACAGACCAAACTAAACTAATATTAAATTTAAGATTTGCTGAATATAAACATAATCTTAAAGGAAATATAACAAGTTCTATTTTAGTTAATTTCCTATATTCTCATCCTAATGCTATTCCATTACTGGACAAATACAAAAATTATTTATTGTTCCTCTATTAAAACCGAATTATGCTGCTTTCTAAAGCCGCTCATATTATTAATTGTAAAAGTGTCATTAACTCTAAGGATAGTGGTGGTTTTTCCTAAAATATGGGCTTTCATACTTTCACCAGAATATTAATTTTCTTCCTGTTCACCTACATTGGCCGATCTATTACTTTATAAAATTTGTAAACTATCTCAACATTAGAAGATTATCTTCTCTAACTGTAATGAGTTTTTCCTTTTTCCTGACTACAGTTTTTTTTTTTTTTTTTTTTTTTTTTTTTTTTTTTTTAATTTGAAAATTTAGTCGCCATAGTGAAATTATACATGCTAAAGTTTGGACTTCCACGTTTGAACGGTTTACTGACCTTACTGTGGATTTTTACCATGGAAATTCACCTGATGATTGGTTGACTAGAGAAATGCTTGGTGATTTTAACCTTTTAACACGTTAAAGTTTTAAAGATCCGCGTGAGTCTTTTGTAAATTTTGATATTTTTAACACGTGAATTTTATTTTGTTTCTGTTTAGAAACAAGCTTATTACATAGAAAATACCTTTTATTAATGAAATATACATTTTCAATCAATTCACATTTTATTTCGCTTTTTCTGAAAAGAATTAAGATGTGTCCATTTCTGGGTTTTGAAGTGTCCTCTACTGACGTATTTGTAGCTCACTGGAAAATTAATTTTTCGAGTATAAAAATTATTCATTTAGCATTTTTCGCATTGCAGTCATGTACAGAAAGAGTTGATTGAGGCATCGAACACTGGTTATTATTACAGCCTTTATAATAGAGAACATTACACAAAAATTAGCCAGAAAATATCTGCTAGTGGTGTATTTACTCTAAATATATTCCTTAAAACTTAAGATATATAAAAGTTATTCCTCACCCGTAAAAATCTAATAACATGATTTTTTTTAGCTCCGTAGCTCTCATTTGAAATTTTTGAACACCTGCCCCATTTACCCTTAATAGTTGTTCAACTTCGAAGGTACGCGCAATCTAATACTAATCTACACCCCCCAAAAATAGTAACTCTGTTTTTGAAGGTCCTAGCCCCACTTTAAATTTACTAAACAACTGTTTTTCACACCCTATTAATTTTACAGTTTCGAAATCATTCGCAATTGTTTCCTCAGCACCACCCCCAGAACCCCGTAACACGATTATTTTAACCTATAAACAGATTTTAAAAGTTTTAAATACCTGCCCCATCTCCTTCTAATAATTTTACATCTTTGAAAGAATGCGCAATCGATTCTTCACTCCCCCCCCCCCACCCCCCGAAAAAAAAAAGTAAATCTTTTTTTAAGGCCCTAGCTACATTTACATTTTTTCAAATATCTGCCCCATCTCCCCCGTAAAAATGTTTCGGAATAAGCCCTCTCATTTACCGAGTTTTGTTCAATTATACTAGAACCTGATTATATAACCTGAGATGTAGCCTTTCCTTACACTGGAGAAATCGCACAATAGCAGCGTCACTTATTCAGCGATTTGCACCAAAAATTGATTGATATTAACTTATGCCAAGGTGCAAACTACATATAAATTTTTATGAAATTCTGTCTAGTATTTCCTGAGATATAGTTGCCACAAAATTTTTGTCAAACACACTGACAGACAGATATTCTCTAAAAATTATTAAACCATGTTCACGATTTCTCAAAACATGTTAATTAATCGAAAACCAGAAGTCAAAAATTCTTACAAATCAAATACTTTCTTCTATTGAATATAGAAGAAAATAAAAATGCATAAAAATCGGGATGTTTTATAGGCACCATATATTTTGGTTGAGCTGAATTTTTCGAATGTGTAATGTGATCATTATTATCATCACTATTCTTCAGTATATCAATGCCATTGATGAAAAGTAATTTTTCAATATCACTATGTTGTTCATTTTAATTATAAAACATTATGAATACTCTAATTAATTAAGAAAAAGAAAATACACAAGTTTTATTTTCTTAAAATTTTGAAGTAAACATTTTATTTTCAAGTTTCAGTTCATTCAAGTTTCTTATACAGACGGGTGTTTTCCAGGTGAAACATGGAAAGTTTCGCTGGAGAGATAAGAAGTGAGCGAGGCAACTAGGTTATCATTTTTCGAGGTGGCGTGGGGGATTTGTAGGTAGCGCAACTCGGACATAGGGGCTGAAGGTAATTAGTGAGAGGAGCGCAACTAGGTTGTCTTCTGCATTTCTTTCCATCTTCGTAACAATATTTAAGTTCAAAAACAAGAACGAAAAATCATGCGGTATGCATTGATTATTAACATTTTTTATCTGTATGTATCTGTTGTATCGTATAACTTTCAATGTTCTTAACCTGCATTATAACACAACCGATAAACAAAAAGACTGAAAGGCATACAAATAGATTAATTGTATTCATAATCACTCAAACATTGTTGTAAAGTACTAAAAATGTTTAGCGCAAAAGAAAATGCAATCCTGAAATTCTATTTGCAGGCCTTAATGTATCTGAATATTTTAATGTAGCCCTGTAAATCTGAAGATTATTCATATTATATTCTATACAAAATATTATTTTAGCATATTAAGAATAAATGTCAATTTCTGTATGATTTTTGCAGTAGAAAGTTATTTAAATGTGAATTATAAAAATGCCTGTCGTAAAACGCAATGCACTGGAATTTTTTTGGATGTCTCTGTACACAAACCAGTTGTACAGAACCTATTATTGCCATTTTAAATAGGAAACATTCTTTAGTGAACTTTTATAACATACATATCAATTTTTAAATATTCTGAAACTATTTAAGTGCGCTGGGGGCGGGCAGGCTAACCGATAGAAAAATGGACAGTCGCACAGACAGATACACATATTCAGAGTTAAAATTTGTTAGAAAATGTTAAAAACTTTTAAGAAAAAGAAAAATGCATTTGCAGCAAATTTCCAATAGCCCTTAATTTAACTGAATATTTTTGTGCGGCCCTGTAAATCTAATACTAATCATTCTATATTCCATACAAAGCATTCTTTTGTCCATATGAATAGCATATTTAATTTCATTAGGATATGTGCGAAGTAAAGTTATTTTTAGAAATACCTCTCATAGAACGTAATGCTTTGGAATACTTTCGGGTGTCCCTGTACACAAACCAGTGGTGGTATTTAGTCCAATTTTCTATAGAAAACATGCAATATTGAACTTGAATAATATATTTCAATTTCATTAAGATTCGTGTAATGTAAAGGTATAAAAATATGGTTTACAGAAATACCTCTCATAGAATACAAAGCTTTGGTGTACTTTGATGTATCCCTGTACACAAACCAGTAGAGGTATTCACTCCACTTTCAATAGGGAACATCCCATAGTGAACTCGAAAAACATATCAGTTTCAAGAAATTCCATGAATATTTACGGGAGTTAGAGCGCGGACAGACAGACAGACAAACCAAAATCATTAACACTTTTCAATCATGTTGGAAAGGTGTTAATGAGTAATTGAACGTATATGTATATGGTGCCTGTGATAGTGACCAGGAAAATTTAACGTATATATACGCTAATACTTCCAATTTTTTTCCTCCACGTGATCATTAAATTTTTGGTTTGGAGTAAAAAGAAAAATAATATTATAGTTTTAAAAAATTAAAGAACACGCTTTTATAGAAATGTGAACTAAAAAGCACAAAATGTCTATCTGAGCATTAAAATGCAGGGTAAGAGAAAGTCGTGTGAGTGACACACCATAATATTTACATACATTTAAATCTTTAATTAAAATAATTTAGAATTAAACAAAAACCATTTTTAAAAAATCTTCCCTGACTGGGATCGAACGCTATACCTTTAGGTTCGTAGCGCGGAGCTATACCTCGACGTCACGGCGTTCACGTAAGAAAAGTCTTTCTTTTTACAATATAGATTTTTTGTGTTTGCTCCCAGAGCGGTTACAAACATACATACATACATACAGGTGAAGCTAATAAAAGCGTGTTAAAAATAACTGTACGCCAAGCTCGATATTTTTTGCTTTGGCGCTATTTCCCCAGAGCTTTTTCCCTCGGGCACTTTTTAACCGGGCGACTTTTTCCGCGAATCGGACAAATGCGTTTTCTATAATAGTCTTTTTTAATAATCATTTTATAGCTGACAGAAATTTTAACCCTTTGAGTGCTGAATACTCGCGGCCTATGCGGTCCATACGGACGGCTCGCGGTTGGCGCTGACGATTCAAGAGGGTTTATCATCGTCTCCTTAAATCAGTAACCAAAGAAACTGTACAAAATGCCATGACGACGGCTAGAAGCAATCTTCGCAAAATGGGACTTAAAGGTGTGTATATTCTTCAATTTAAAGTATCAAAAGTGATTAAAAATGTTTGTTTGTCAATTTCATGCAAGTAGCAATCATGTAAGTAATATTTTGTTGAAAATAAATGAGAATCAAGCTGTCTCATTCTTATCGCGGACGCGCTTTATGCGAGTGTTGCATAGTACACTGATCATTTTTGCCGGGCGCTTATTTGCGTCCATAGTCCATACTGATAACATCTGCTAAGCGCGTATTTGCGTCCATAGTCTATATTAATGACTTTCGCTGGACGCATATGTGCGTCCATAGTACTCAAAGGGTTAAAAACCTTCATTTCTGCGTTGTATAGATAGATTTTCCTTCTGTCCAGACTCGTAAATATAGATATAAATATGAAATTTTGAACAAATTTATCTATCCGTAATACAGAGCGACTTGTCTATACGGATGTTTGCCATCTCCATTACGACGGGGAACCAAGTACTAGGGCAAATATTTTCTGTTTGTTATGTTCTGTGCTACAAAAAATAGAATATTTTATTCATTTACTTTAATAAACCTTATTTACATATAGAAATTTCACACATACTATTTACACATGCACATTTTTTTTCTTCGTAGAATTTTTAATACTACATTCACAAAGCACAAATCGATTTCAATTCAATTATTTTATGTTGTTGATAAATATCCCTTGATAAGTTAGTGCATAAAGGAAACTGAAACTACTTAATAATCTTATATAGCATATTTTTATTTTAGATTACTCCATGCAATTACAGAAAAGTATTTTAGCCTTCCTTTCAAGATTCAACTAAAGGTGATATACAAAGAATTTCCCATGCGGTTCTGAGTTGTGGCGGTCAATTCATCAACAACCTTCGGCTGATGGTCAGGGCCATTTGTTTTTTATCACATTTTGCAAGTTTATAGGCAATCTGACTAAGAAAATGGGTAATTAAAAATTTCTTTTGCATCATGTGTATTTTCATAAAATTTAGGACTATTTAGAATTGCGATATAAAATGACAGATTATGACAACACTTGTCCTTTTATGAAGAATAAGAAAACTGCTTAAACAAATACGATAAATTGTAAAAAGACGCAACAATTGTTTCGAATAAAAACAACCAGCATGGCTGAAAAAAGCAGGAAGAAATGCTTGCATGTTACTATTTTTACATTGCACCCGTTCCTATTTTTTTCGCGAGTAGTGCTTAGCTTATTTTTACAATTTTTTGTATAGTCCTACAATGCTCTTAATTTTTAACTTCTGGATTAGTTTTTTGAATAATTATACTATATAATATTTGTTTAGAGAACATCTTATGAGCAAATCCTTTTATTTTTTAGAGAATTGCAAGGTTGTTAAATTAATAAACCAATATGTCTCAGTGATTATTTTTAAACAGCTTATAACTAATTTAAGATCTCACATTATAAAAGAAGACCACAGCTCTAACAATTCAGCCAACAAATGGGCTCATAGTCTCGAAGTACTAACATATTTTTTGCACCTGAAGAAAAAAGATATATATTTCGTGCATGCTGTGTCTATAAATATAACTATTATTTTTTAGCTCTTATATTGCATGTAAAGAATTTATATTTTTTAAAGATATTTGTCAAAAGGTTTAAATACTAAAATGCTTTTCTGGAGAATACAAAGCAGAAGTAGAATACAAAAATAAACAGGAAAAAAAAAAAAAAAATAAAAAATAAGATACAATGTACAAGGTTAGCCAAATTATTATTATTATTATTTTAATACTGAACGAAATGAACTTGAAATTTAGATATAAAAAGAACAATTACAAACTCATATTTTCCACCACCGATTTAGTCATAAATGCAATTAGGAGACCACCCACAAATTGAAAAAAAAAAAAAAAAAAAATCACAAATATATTGGATTACCCTGTAGCATAAAATGCTATAAATAGTTAGTAAATTTAACGCATACTTTCACATATGTGCAATATTCGTATTATTTTTTGTGGGAATCGCACAATTATTTAAACAGTTATATATATATGAGGAGCAAATATTCAAACCGCGTTTTCTCCGAGAAAAAAAAAAAAAAAGAAAAGAAAATGAGTTGGTGATTTTTCTTTAAACTTAGCATAAAAATAGTATGTCTACATACCTTCCTAGATATATCTATATATTTTTCTAGTATCTAGTAATATAGCTAAACAATAATTAGATTTTAAGTTTAGTTGCTTTTTAATTTATTTGTTTTTGTGTTGTCTGTGTCCGAAGGAGAAAACACGGTTTTGGCCGTTTGCTCCTCATGTATAGTTCTTTTTTTTTTTTTTTCTAATTATTATTATTATTATTATTATTTTTTTTTTTTTTTTGTATAAAAATAATGGATTTTAACACAATTTTAAAAAACTTACAGAAAACTTCATTACAGAATCATTATTCCGAAAGAGAAAATGCACACGTGTAATTTTCCCAGAAATATGAGTATTTGCAATTTTTTATTTTTATTTTTATTTTACTGCACATGCTCAAGAGATAGAAATTTCTTATTGCATAAGATTGTAAAGATATTTTTCAGAGTTGAAATTTCATGAGGGATTCTGCACATGTCACGGTACTTATTTTTAGAACTAATTATTTTACCCACGTTTCAAAACTTCTATTTAAAAAAAAAAAAAAAAAAAAACCTTATGAACTCAGAAATCTTAGTAAATAAATAAAATTTTGTTAAAGTTACAAGCCCAAATAGAAATTTTTCAACGTGGCTGAAACAGTTGGATCTCCGAATTAAGTACTTGGCGTGTAAGAAATCCTTATGAAATTTGAACTCTGGAAAATATTTTAAATCTAGCTAATTTTTTGGCCGATAATTTGCTTGTTTTTTGCTCTATTCAAATGAACGTTTGACATAAGTTCTCTAATACATCTAGCTTTTAATTTCTGTAAAAATAAATAAAAATTATGTGTTGCGCATGCACAGTAAAAATATATTTACGACAAACACTGATATATCAGCGAAAATTGCACGCGTGAATTTTACTTTTCAAAACTAGGGGGCTTTCCCCCTGCTTGCGAGGCTTCACCTCCCCCTGACTCACTTTACTTATTAACCCATGCAGAGCTTTGTCCGCTTATTCGCTGCTTTGTTTTTCACTGAATAGAAATATTAATATTACATAAAGCAGAAAAATATAATAAAAATCATCATACTCAATGTCAAAGTGAAATACATGGTATTTGATACCACATTATTTACTTTTATTTATTTTTATCAAAATTATGCCAAAAATCAGTTTTTTTTTTTTTTTTGAATAGAAAGAAATTAGTAATATCTGGACCATTTTGCACCACAGCTTTAGTTTATGCCCGCCGCCCCCCTTTTTTTTTACGACCATAGATCCCGGCCACGGTACCCTAGTCAGTAAAGCACCAAGCTCCTAATTGGGAGATTGCAGCTTTGATACTTGAGCCGGCCAAAGACTGTCGTGTGCACTAATGGTGGCTGGTGCACTTAACATCCGTCATGGCCGCAAAGTCCTCCATGTTTCCCTTCTGGAGATCACCAAAGCGGGGGAGACATTCCTTCCGTGGAGGATCAAAATTGTGATGTCATGTCTCCGGAACATCCCTAAAGGTGCGTCCCGGACAGTCGGCAATTACCCATAGGGCAGTACTGGTGCGACGTTAAACCCAACATACCTCCTACCTGCCTACAACCATGGATCATATTTTAATTTTCCCATGTACAGTCGGCAGCCAAAGCCCCCGAGCACTAGCAAAAATTCCTATGTAAAAAAAAGTACACTTAATACAGTTTTGTTAAACAAATCTTTATCGAATCCTGTTCTTAGTCAGTCTAAGAACACGATTCGACAAGGATTTATTAAACAAAACAGTATTAAGTGTATTTTTTTTACATAGGAATTTTTGCTAGTGCTGGGATACTCTTGCTGCCGACTGTAAAATGATTTCATGACAGAAGAACAACGTCACTGGGAGAAACATTTTTCAAGATGGCAAATAGAGTACCTTCATAAACCCGTCGTTTTAGTTAATAACTTCTTTAATTAAAATTATAGAAATTTCTAAGTAGCTGAAATGTCTACCTTGGAGTATTCGGAACACATTGATACCTCTCATTACGCGAAGTGCCCTGGCCTCCGCGAGAAGATGCAGTCGCAGATAAAAAAATTTGACCCCAGTGACAGTTTTTTTCTTTTTTTTTTTTAATAATATATAGAAATAATGTTTCTCTAATGCTTTGTCAATTTTTCTGCAAGTTATTTTGTTGGAATCCATTCCTATGTTATAAGCAAAAAACTTCCAAAATATTAATAATTTTAAAAAATAATTTTGTATATGTTTTTAAATAATCGTGTTATTTTCAGAAAGATACAGATATTGTACATCATAAGTGAAATCATGACTTAAAAAAGTTACTAGTTATTTGTGGCTTTTGTGATACAGAGTGATTCAAAGTATTTGTGCTTTTCTTCCATTTGATCCCCTAATTGTACTCGTGACTAAAACGATAGTGAGAAATATGAGTTTATAAATGTTCTATTCACGGCTGAAATTCAAAGAGATTTCCAGTATTTTTTTTTTAGAAAATAGAAAAAATGTTAAATAATAATAATAATAATAATAAAAATAATAAAAATTTGATTACCCACTGCACAGAAAAAGAAATATTGGACTCTTAAAAACTTTCGACATCAGGTTTTGAATAGATTTAGTCCTGAGAGCTCCTGTCCTGAACAAAATGTGACCATTTTTTTTTTTTTTTTTTTTTTTTTTTTTTTTAAATGCCTGTCTCTTTGTGTGTTAGTAAAATATTGTGCGTGTTATATCTCAAAATAGACGGAATTACACAAAACTTTATATTATTATTACACAAAACTTTATATTATTAACTTCTACATAAAATGACGCTGATAAGATTCTGGCAGTCCCAGAAGATTACACAATTATGCTGCAATTTCTCTCTCATTTAGCAAAGGGCTATGTTTCAGCTTCTATATCATGAAAGGGCATTAAAAATACTATAAAAAGTCACCAAAGATAGTCATTATATTAAACTATACTAATTCAATTTTAGTGCATATTACCCAACAGGTGATGTTGTTATGCTGCAATTTTTGGAAGGTAATATCTCAGCTTCTATTACATATAAATGTCCGAAATTTGATATGTCAAATATGTATTTTAAAAAACGCCGTTGATTAGTTTAGACGTACATCGGTCAAAAGGTGGCGCTGTTGTTTCTCACATTCTTTGATTTTTCCATCATATCAGATTTCTATATCTCAGCATCTATTGCATACAGTTGAAACAAACTTCATATGTAAAATCTTTTATGTGAGCAGCTAGGTTAATTAAATTTTTTTATATGTTAGCATAATTGATTCATGGCATTGCTATATATAGAGTGATACAGAAGAAAATTTGGTGATGACCTCAGCATATTGTTTTTTTGTCATACGAAACACATTGCGTATATTGAAGTGATATGCTCAATAATGAAATGGACGACTAGAACGAGGCGGAGTTTCCTTTTGTTTATGGGTAAAAGCTGCGCTATGATTGGCTATAGTCCTTTATTTGTGGGGTAAATGAAGACTCCTATAGGTTAAATTTCACCATGACGTCGAATGACGACAGACGTTCTAATCGTCAATTAAATGTGTTCTGAAACTTTTTTATTTACTTTATTTTATTTTTGTATTATTAGTTTATTTATTAAATAAATCAAATATAATAGTGTATATAAATTTATAATCACATTTCTTGTACGAATTGGTATACTAAGCTATGGTAAACTCGTGGCTACTTTGCATGTTTTCATTTTGATATGTCAAAGCTGTTAAGAAATCATAAAAGAACACCTTTCTTCTATTTGCATGGGTATTAAAAATGATTGTTGAATATGAATTTAAATGAAGAAGGTATTTACGAAGCAGCAGTAACGTGCACCTAAGTACTGGTTTTAAATAATAACTACCGAGCTTCGCCCGCTAGCGGGTCAGTATTTTTAAATGAATCACTATAATTAATGAATCACTAACAGTAACTTTTATTCTTAAAAAAAAAAAAAAAAAAAAATCATTTCTGATTGGGTAAAAAATCTCACTGGGTCCCCACTGCCTTCGGCAGCGAAATCCTGTGCGCGCGCCCAGCCCCTCCTAATTAACCTACATATACCAATTTTGAACGGTCTAACTCAATTAGCTGAGATGCAAAAGAAAACCTAATCAGGACACCTTAAATCGTGTAAATAAGGTGAAATCTCGAATTGCACTTTCGATAACATAAAAGAACTTTAAAATATCTTTCGAATGATGAATTTAAAATAATTTAATCATGATTAGAATTTGAAACATTGACATTTTAAAATATTACAACGCCATCTGGCGGTGGAAACTTCTGAAATCTACTGTCCGATTCCAAATCAACAAAGCTTTCAAATGATGTATTACTTATGATTATGAAATTATTTTAATTAGTAGCTGAGATACAAAAGAAAACCTAACCAGGACACCTTAGAACGTGTAAATAAGGTGAAATCTCGAAATGCACTTTCGATAATATAAAAGAACTTTAAAATATCTTTTGAATGATGTATTAAAAATAATTTAATCATGATTAGAATTTGAAATTTTAAAATATTACAGCGCCATCTGGCGGTGGAAATTTCTGAAAACTACTGTTCAATTCCAAATCAACAAAGCTTTCAAATGATGTATTTACTTATGAAAGTATTTTAATTAGTAGCTGAGATACAAAAGAAAACCGATTCGGGACACCTCAAAACGTGTAAATCAGGTGAAATCTTGAATTCCACTTTCGACACAATAAAAGAACTTTAAAATATCTTTCGAATGATGTATTAAATATAATTTAATCGTAATTAGAATTTGAAATATGCGTATTAGAAAAAAAATTAATTTTATATTAAAATGTAATTTTTTTCTTTATTCTCCGAAATCGATGAAATTTGAACTACAACTTTGTCTTGTGATGAAAATTCTGTATAGTAAGTTTTGAGTGCGACAAAGAAAAACTGAAAATTTTTGAAACTTGCAATGTTTAATCACGGTCAAAAAACATGTGACCTGAATCAGGAATATATAGCAGAAAGTAAAAACTCTTTCCCCTGCTTTCGAGATATCGGGAGTTGCCATGGTAACCAACGACCGGCAAAGGAATGCTTGCATGGAGAATTTCATTAAAGTCTATGGCCTAAAGCGGAAAATTAAAAATTTTATAACTCATTCAGTTTTTGAAATAATGTCTCAATCTTTTGAGATCTGATTCGTCTGATCGGGGTCTATATATATATATATAAAACAGAAATAATTTATCCCTAAAAGATTTTGAGTTATAAAATGTTTGTGAAAAAGTCGGTGTTTCGTAAAATCTAAAAATGTGGATCGCTAATGCGTATTTTGTTAAAATGTTTATATGGTTCGAAAGAGGATTAAATGACCTTTCCAAATATACCAGATGTTAAGAAATCGGTCTGTTATTCTTTCGTACAGGGCGTTTCAAAAAAGACGATCGAGAAAAGAGAAATTTTGGACCCTTTTTAAAACTTTTTTTTAAATATAAAAAATTCAAATTAAAAAAAAAAAAAAAAAAAAAAAAAAAAAAAATCGAACCGTAAGAATCGGTAATAAATGCTCTTTCTCGTGGTACAGTCGTATTTTCAATATCTCTAACAGTTGAGCAGCTATCGCTTTACAAAAACCCGCGAAATTTTCTCTTTCTGCTTTTTTTTTTTTTGAGGAACGCGGTTCAGGGTGAAAATTATGTTCGGTTTGGTTTTTGACTGGTTTTTTGATTAGACATAGGTGGACGCTTTAATTAATATCTCCGCTAATTAGGATCGCATCGTTTAACGAATTATTGCACAGATGCACAGACATTTTATTCGTATAATGAGACAAGCGAGCTTCGCCCGCTAGCGGGTCAATATTTTTAAATGAATTACTATAATGAATGAATTCTCACATTTGCATCTTGTCACTCATTAACATTACTCTTAAGAAAAGAAATTAAAGAAAAATCAATTGTGATTAGGTAAAAACTCACACCGGGTTCCCCTGCCTTAGACAGCGTAGACCCGTGAGACGCGCGCATATTCCTTCACCATCCGTATGATTTCTCAAAATTCCATATTTTTACTCATAAAATTTCATTCTTAAGAAAAGGAATTTAAAAAAAAATCATTTAGCATCGGGTAAAGACTCACACCAGGTCCCCACTGCCTTCGGCAGTGTGGACCCATGCTCGCTGCGCGCGCACATATTCCTTCTCAAATCAAATTTGTATTCTTAAGAAAAGAAAATTAAAAAATCATTTCTCATTGTTAAACAGTCTAACCGGTTCCCCACTGCCTTCGGCAGCGCAGTGCCGTGCGCGCGCACAGGTTAGGGGATACGCGCGCCTATTTCTTCCCCACCCTTCCAGTACCTCCTAATTAACCTATATATACCAATTTTGAACGGTCTAACTCAATTAGCTGAGAGGGAAAAGAAAACCTAATCAGGAGACCTCAAAACGTGTAAATCAAGTAAAATCTTTCGATAATATAAAAGAACTTTAAAATATCTTTCGAATGATGTATTAAAACTAATTTAATCATAATTAGAATTTGAAATTTTTAAATATTATCGCGCCATCTGGTGGTGGAAATTTCTGTAATCTACTGTTCCATTCCAAACCAGCAACGCTTACAAATGATGCATTACTTATGAAATTATTTTAGTTAGTAGCTGAAATACAAAGTAAAATCTAATCAGGACACCTCGAAACGTGTAAAATCTCGAATTCCACATTCGATAATATAAAAGTACTTTAAAATATCTTTCGAATGATGTATTAAAAATAATTTAATCATAAATAGAATTTGAAATACGCGTATTAGAATAAAATTTAATTTGCAATTAAAATGTAAATTTTTTCTAAAATCGATGAAATTTGAACTGCAACAATCCCTTGTAATGTTAACGGTGCACAGTAAGTTCGAAAGAATTTTGAAGAAAATTGAAGGATTTTGAAATTTGCAGTTTTTATTCCCAGTACAAAAACCACGTGAACTCAATTGGTAAAAGATTTCGTTCTTTCGGCCAGATATCGTTTTCTCTGTGAATGGTAACCCACCACATGAAGTCGAATGGATCAAGATCGCGGTATTCAATGGTTTTATGCCTAAATTAAAAAGTTTATAACTCATTCAGTTTTTGAAAAAATATTTCAATTTTTTGAGAAGTGAATTGTCTAACCAAGGTCTATATACATCAAAAAAGAAAGAAAGAAAAAGAAATGATTTACCTCTAAAAGATTTTGAGTTATAAAATGTTTTGTGAAAAAATCGATGTTTCGTAAAATCAAAAAATATGGATCGCTAATTCGTATTTTCCTAAAATGTTTATATGGTTCGAAAGAGGATTAAATGACCTTTCCAAATATACCAGTTGTTAAAGTCCGATTTCCACTTTAGCTCATTCGGCGGCTTCTATTCAGAATCCTTTGATGTGGTCAGCCCAGCTCACATCAGCTCAAAGCCCTCGAACGTACTAACCCCCAGCTGGTCCAACCCCCAGCTGAGATAATTGAGGGGCCGGGAGGCAGATATCTTTGTCAATTTTGCATGCTTTCCTTTGAAGTAACTGCGCAATCTGATAAAAAAGGGCTACAACTGATGACAAGACATTTGGCTCTTTGTGTCGGAAGCGTGATTAATGACGTTTTGAGCGTTGATCTTGAGCCCAAGTGGATACTGGCCTTAAGAAATGGGTCTCTTATTCTTTTGTACAGGGCGTTTCAAAAAAGCCGATCGAGAAAAAGAGAAATTTTGGACTCTTTTTACAACGTTTTTAAAAAATGTAAAAATTCCCTTTTTTCAAAAAAAAAAAAAAAAAAAAAAAAAAAAATGTACCGTAAGAATCGGTAATAAATGCTCTTTCTCGTGGTACAGGTATATTTTTAATATCTCGAACCGTTCACCTAGGATCGCTTTACAAAAACCCCCGAAATTTTCTCTCTCTGCTTTTTCTTTTGAGGAACGCGGTTTGGGATGAAAATTATGGTCGCCTGGCATTTTGAATCGTTTTTTCATTAGACATAGTTGGACGTTTTAGTTAATATCTCCGCTAAATAGGGTCGCATCGCTTAGCGAATTATTCCGATGTCGAGATGAAGAAATTCCACGTCTTCTGGTACCGGTTTCGAGCCGCTGAGACCATCAGCGCTGGAGCTTTAGCAGCTATAAGCCATTTCTCTCAGACAGACAGACAGATGCGCACAGATTTTAATAATCTACTTTGGAGGGAAAGCAAGACTGACTATATATTGCCTTTTCCTGCAAGATAGTAGTAAACACATATTTTTTGCACCTGAAGATGAAAAGCAACGCGCATTCTAAACCGGTAGTGCTTTGCTTTATTTTATAGTGTGCGAAGAAGTTTTCATGTTTAAAAATGAATCAGCTTAGATTTTTTAAAAAGCTGCCTCATGTACAAAGGTTGGCGCATTGCTATGCAACAACAACTGGAATATAGGCTATCTGTAAATGAGGTTGGTTGGTTATGTTTTGCGTCGCACTTATGCTGCGCAATGGGCAATTTCCTGTAAATGGGGAAACTTGCTGCATAACAGTGTTTCCTATTGGTCTTTACTCACTAAAATCGATCTAACGTAGAATTTCATAATAGCCATTATATATATATTACGTATGATGCATATTTACACTATAAGAAAGGGATATTTAGCCTTTCCGTAAATGGAGAAAATTCCGGCATAGATGTCTTTCATAGCATCTATCGTCCGATGGGATACGACGAAAACCCCACCGGACATAAGCCCGCGAACAAAATTCCTTCATGTATCGGACAAAAGCCCCACTAATCTGGGACAAAAACCCCATGTACCAAAAATGATATTTTGGATAAAATTAACATTTAAAAATTAATTAAACTTGTGATAAGATAAATTAAAATAAAATCGGTTACTTTTTTGACTAGAAACTCTTTGTGATTGTTCATATTTTATTAAAGCTATTGTTAATTATTTTCAAATCTGTACTAACGTATCTCTTCACGGGTTATTATTAATTTAGTTATAAATTAATTCTTTTTGGTTAATGTGGATTTTGATGGCATTTAATCTTCTGTTGTTTTTAATTTTACTATTTTAATTTGTATGCTGTTGTTGTTGTTGTAGTGTTTTATAGCAGATTGACTACGCTAGGTTCCTAAGCCAATAATGAAATGCCGTCTGTGGGGCTCTTTCTAAAAGGTCCTAGCCCAAATTTACGCAAGTTTAGGAGAAAACCTCGGAAAACTCCGAATGGCTAGGTCAATGAACGCGACCTGGTATCGAACCCGACACTTTCTATCTACCAGCTTTTATATCTATATATACACGCAAAAATGAAATTGGTTGTACATTTTTACATATAAATTACAGGATTGAAAGTGGTATCATTTGAAAGGTATATTTAATGCAAATTTGAGAAAAAAATATTCTCCTATTGTGTCATAAAGGTATTCAAAAAATATTTTTATTTTTTATGTTAGTTTTCAGTTCATACACATAATCTATTGTATTAAAAATTCCTATTGAAGAAAGTTCTTAAAGCACTTGTGCATTTCTTCAATTTGTAGTTGGTCCCTAACTGCACTCGTGACTAAATGGATAGTGGAAAATGTGAGTTTATAAGTATTCTATGAATGTCTGAATTTCAAGGCTATTTCTTCCAGTATGTATATATATATATATTGCAAATTTGGAAAAATGTGCAAAAAAGTTGAATGAGGATATTTTCGATTCGAACGTGTAAAATTATTAGTTTGAGAAAAAATATTATTCTTTTATGATGTCAAGACGGTATTAAAAAATACCTTTCTTTACCAAAATTATGGCCATTTGTGAAAAAAAAAAAAAAAAAAAAGGAAACTAATAATTTGGTAATTCACTGTATTTTAGAGTAAGGAATAATGAAATGAAATTTTATTAAAATTTGAAAAAAAGAAAAAAGAAAATAAATCAGCAATTTCTTTCATATAACCCCACCCCCAGATGTTGGCAATCATCACTATCTTTCTTTAAAGTGTAAGTGATATCTATATAAAGCTACATGGTAACCTGTAGAAGTTTTCTATAATAACTACACTTTTCTTTTCAGTCTGCCCCCTAGCCAACTCCCCAGATGTATGTACCTTTGAATATAAATATATATTATATAATAAGAAATGAAAACTATGTGAAATAAGGGGAAAATCCGAACAAATAAAACGGAAATAAGAAGAAGGAGCAGAGGCCATCACGGCTTAAGACGGGTAGAGTGGATTAAACCAGCTTGTCAGTCTCCCAGCCTTCCTGAATTCCTATTCAAAAGCAACACGAAAAAAAGGAAAAAATGAATATAATTACACCTATATTTAATATCTATGCATATTAGAGTGAGCAATAATTAAAGGAAATTTCATTGAAGTTTGTTAAGAAAAAAAAAAAAAAATCTCATATGCTTTTCCATTTTCCGTAATCTGTAAAATGATATAAAAAATACTTTTTTTTCTGTCCCATAATCCCCCACCCCCCCACCTTATCAGCTATATGTAATTCGCACTACGTTTTTTTGAAACTCTAAAGGATAATTAAGCAAAGCTTCAAAAAATCTGTAAATGATTTTCATTTGAAAAAATTGAATTTGTGGTGCTTGGGCCTATAATACCGCATCTGATATATTACTTGAATGCACAAAATTTTTGAAATGAATGGGTTTCGCAAAATTATTTTCTTTCAATATATTTTGATATATCCATGAATTTTGAAACACCCTGTATAAATGAAACTGAAATATTAATAAGAATCAACAGAGGCCGCCATGGCTTATGACGGGTGGAGAGATTGAAACAAGTTTTATGTGAGCCCAATTTTTTCCCAAATCCTCTGCAAGACCATAAAAAGAAATACAAGTAAAAGTTTTGAAAAGTGAAGATTTTTATGTTATTATTAGGTGAAAAAAAAAAATATATATCAGCATATAGTTATCCTCATCCGTGGCTGATTCTGTCACACTTTAGGCTTAAGATTTCCTTGGATTCTGTCTCCTAATTTTCATATTTTAGCCAATTTAAAAAAATGTAATTGTCCGATTGATAAGCTGTTTAAACAGACGTAGTAAAAAAATATATACCTTTCATTTGGTACATTATTTGTAACGAATACATAATTACATTTTTTAAAATTAATTAAAATATGAAAATAAAAGCTTTAAAATACATTTTAAAATTTTAATTGTTGCCATATTTTTTTTTCCAGCATAAAATGAAATATGCTTTCCTGTAAAAAATAAATTAAAAATAAATTTGCTCATGCATATGAAAAAAATGACGCCTATAAAATAGTAATTTTAAAGGTAACGAAGAGATAAACACAGTGAGAAGATTTTGCACGGGCTTGTTAGCAAATGAATTATTTACACTGAGAGTGAGAAATAAATAAAATAAAATGGTTATTTTTCAACGGGCGCCTTAGTCGCCCTACAGCAAACTAGTTATTTTGTAATTATTGATATTTTTAGACCACATTTATATGAACTAAATCAATCATATCTATTATGATTTAAAGTTTTACCTACTTTGTACAGCTATACTTAACATAATATAAATATTACATTGAGTGATAATTGAAGAACATTTCATTAAAATTTGTTAAAAAAAAAAAAAAAAAAAAAAAAAAAAAAAAAAATCTCATATGCTTCCTCACTCAAGCCTTCCGTAATCTGTTGAAATTTGCTTTAAAAACTACATTTTTCTTTTTTCTTTGCCCTTAAACCCCTCCCTTTCAGATATATGTAACTCTCAATATATTTCTTAAAACTCTAAATGATAATTAACCAAAGTTTCATTAAAATCTGTAAATATATTATACAATAACCTCATTTATTTACAAAAAGTGGGCATCCCGCAAGGGGGGATGCAGCTCGAGTTTATTGGCTGATCTTTATCTATATTATTATGAGGGCAAATATACTTTTGATAATCTGTTACTATACCGATACATTGATGATGTCATCATTTTATACATTAATAATAAGTCATGTGATTTAATTACTTTAGGCTATCCTTCAAATTTAAAATTGACTAAGACTATGCATAAAGATAAAATCATAAACTTTCTCGATCTTAAAATTTATTTCTATGATAATAAAATTCATATTGATATTTATGACAAAAGACAAGATTTTAAATTTAAAGTAAATTTGTTTACTCATTTTAAATCATGCCTGCATCTCTCTGTTTTCAGAAATATCATTTTTAATCACTTATATCGAATCAATAATTTATGTTCTGATAAATATAAAAATAAAAACATCAATAAACTTATTAAGGAAACCTCAAATATGGGATTTCCAAAAAATTTTGTTTAATCACTGGTATATCAATAATTGTATCTGTCAAACACACACACACACACACACACAAAAAAAAAAAAAAAAAAAAAAAAAAAAAAAAAACTCTTATGTGTTAAAAAAAAATTTTAAAAATAATAAAAGACAATAAAAAATGTGGAAGATTGGTGGGTAGATGTTTGATTAAGGAGGTTGGGTGTTGTTGTTGGTTGGGTGGGATGTTGAATTAAACTAAAAAAAAAGGAAGAAGGAAGGATTGCTGCATTTAATTTTATTCCAAAATTTAATGCTTGAATTAAAAAAGATAAAATTATTGAACAATTAAAACTAAAATCTAAATCTTTCATGGATTACTTGCAAAATGCCTGCATGAATTGGGAAAATAGGATTCTCAAAACATAACAACAAAATAAATAAAAAATTAAAACAAAGGTTAGATAAAAATTAATTGGTTGAAAATTGGTTATTAAATAAGTTATCAAGGAATGATATAACTCAACTTCTAAAATACCATTTTCTCCTGTTAAGTTCTCTGTTTTGAATTCAGTTTTGTGGCTCGTGTTTTGATTTTATTTTATTTTTTCTGTTGGTGTTTCAATACATCAGGATGGATTGTGTCTAAAGTGCCTCTCTTTCATTTCGGAGTGATTTTTTCTTGTGGATTTAGGTTTTAGTTTTATTACTTTTTAGGTTCATGGTGTGTTTTTGTTTTTCTGGAAAATAATTTGTCATTGATTCATTTCAAGGTTCTTTTTTATTGTAGGTTTGTAATCAATCAATAAATTTCATGGTTTCATTGTTCTTTATTTGCTATGAGGTTTTGCTTTTTTTTTTTTTTCCATCCATGTGTCTCCTAATCTGGTCTTGGCAGGCTGGGGGAGTGTTGCCGGCGTAAAACTAGTTTAACCCCACAGGCAAGTAACAAGTCTTGTCGCTTGCTGCCTTCCTTCCTTTCTTGGGTTTCTTGGATTGTTTTTTTCCCTGG